>BQNB010206167.1:0-10567 GCA_026074375.1 Tanacetum coccineum | reverse complement strand
ACATTATAACTGCTTTTTCTGAGTTTTGACTTCAGAATTTGCTTAATAAGCACAAATAAGCAGATTTTGAACTAATTTGACCATGATTCTTAGGATAAAACCGTAAGCAATGAATCTCGGTTGCATAAAACATAACCGAAATTAGCAAAATAAGCACAAAACAAGCTGATTTAACCAGATTAAACTGTTTGACCTAAAATAAGCAGTTTTGACTCGAAATAAGCTCACGAAAATAAGCTGAAAAACACGAAATAAGCAATTCCAATTAGATCAGCACTTAAAGAAAAGAATAAGCACACGAAATAAGCAATTCCGACAAGAATAAGCTCAAAATAAGCATCTGAATCAGCTGACGAAATAAGCTGACGAAATGAGCACTCCTAAACTATACTAAATTGCTCCTGCAGCTCGGATACCACTTGATAGGTCTTGAATTTAGGATCAATAAGCAGTAAAGTGCGTGTTTAGGTGTTGTGTGTATGTTTATTCTAGAGAGAGAAATATTAGAAAGTAGAGAAAGAAAGTGGGAGGAGGAGGATTAGAGAAAAGATTAGAATGAGATTAGAAGACATACCCCTTACTAATGAGGTGGTGAAGGGGTATTTATACCTAATTACAAGGAAGAGCAAGGAGCTCTTGTTTCTTAGCTTTTAGCTATTTGTTGGGTCTCGTGACTTTATTTAAGTCACGAGCCTATCACCTAACTTATTACACAATATTATTTCTCTATTTAGTACAAGACTTTTATCTCAATAAGATCGTCACTTTTATTATTCCTAACAATTTATAACCTCTAAAAAATGTTGGATACGCCGTATTGGGCTAGGTCAATACGGCGTATTATGGTGTATCCCTTAGAGTGCTCGCAAAGCTCAAGATCAGTATAATATACATTCCCAAAATATAAATATTTTTGTATCTCTGAATAGTTATCTTCATGGATACGGCGTATGACAGAAGGTAGATACGCCGTATTAGGAATCGTGAATACCCGTTTTCTTGTGAAGACTTAGCGCTGATACGCCGTATCTCTTTTTCTAGATACGGCGTATTGGTCAGAATTGAGTTATCTTCAAATGTCTTCGTTTTAGCTCCAAAATTGGCTTCAATAATTATACAAAAGTGGTTAGTTTATTCTGGATAAATGATGGTATAAATGTGACGTTATTTGATGTTATCAAATATCCCCCCACTTGAATCCTACTTGTCCTCAAGTAGACTCTAGATTATATTGAAAATGTATCCTAACCTAAGTCAAAGATTTTTCCGTTTAAGCACTTCTTTCGTTTTAATCACCTGTACAAGACCAAGCACCTCACGAAATATGGAAATGAAATCACTCAGATCACTCAACTAATCTAGGATGTAACATTTAAGTGGTACGCTCAATCACTCGATCGTGATTAGATTCGTATCATAAGCTTGGCAAGGATACACATCTCCACCACTAGAGCTAAGGAGAAACAAGTCAAAAGATAAATTAGGTTTTTCTGTAAGGCTAAGGGTAAATTATTCAAACAATCTTTCACCAAAAGTACCACACCAACGAGGCAGCTGAATCACACATACACGGCCGTAACGACGGAATAGACATGTATGATTCGATCACATCCCCATTCGTGTTTAACCATTTGTTAGGATGAAGAACAATATAGGGTGGGGATCTTCTAGTTTTCACCAAAAGTCATCGTCCAACATGGCAGCTGAGTCACGCATACATGGCCGTAACAACGAAATAGACATGCATGGCTCGTACACATCCTCGTTCGAGTAGATCTTAAGGTTAGTTGCTAGGAAAGGAAAGTAAATTGTTGTTAAATAAAATTCACAAAACAAATAGATTAAGCCTGAACAAATAAGGTAGTTGCTAGTAACTTTTCCCTGACCGTTCCATGATAAGGACTCAAAATATATACAAACGCCTCAATCATAGGAATGACAAAGACAACCTAAGCTGGCGTTCCCATAACGGTCAACTTCCTTTACATCCCAAATTTACATACTTCTACAAAAGTGGTGATATCGGCCACTTAATACAAAACTATACATCGTTGATTTAATCCACGAATAATCGATCATTCCAAGAATTTCTTCGGTTTAAGTTTAGCGAACAGACTATAAAACTTTCCTTCTCTTTTTTGATGCATTTTCTATTTTTTCCATTTTTTTCATAACATAATCCTCGGTGCAATTTCACCGTCTTCACGACCATCATTTTTCCGGATAATTTTTCCTTTAACACTTCATCTTCGGACATAATACATAATCGCGAAAGTAGCAAAATACACGAGCTACATATTTTCCCATTGCATTGTGCAATTTCCCGACCATAACAGAGATAGAAAATTTCACTTTGACACAGGAAATACTAAACTTTACACAAAAGCAACTAGCAACTTGGATTAAGTAGGCTTAATCTACAGGGTAGGCTAAGGTGTAACGAAAATAGACATATGGTGTGAAAAAGACAGGAATGGCTCAACAGGTTTTTCTAGGGGAACTTACTCTTAAGGTGAGAGTAAGCAAAGGGTTACACGGGATTTAACTAACCAGTGTAGTTAGTTAATTTTACAACATATAGGCTTTTTGGTGTATTCTTAGAAATTTTCCAGTTAAATGTTTCTCCATCTAAATCCATAGTACTCATTGTTGTGGTCTTGAGTGATATACCAGGCCAAGTTCTAAAGTCCACTACACCACCGGCACACTCATAATTTTTGTAGAATTTGGGTAAACATTGGGAAACGAAATAGGCTTAATTCTCACAATTAGGCATTAAGGGTTATAGTGCGCGAGGTCATGTAACTAGTAATTTTTACAAAAGTTATGCTAGAGAAAATTTTAAATTTGGCATAATTTAAGCATATTAGCATATTATTTGTAAAAGAAAGGACAAGTAGGCGTTCTAATTCTCCATCCCCCTACTTAGATTATACAACGTCCTCGTTGTATAGATAAAACAATAAAGAAAATGGGAAATAGAATTAGAACGGGGAACTCCCCTGATATGTTGCTCGGGATGATTCTCCAATTTGAGTTCTTTGAGCAAAAGTGTGTTGACGAGGCTTCAGAATGCTTCGTACGAGTTCAACACACGTCTTTTTCAGAGTATACCATATCGTCAATTTTCCGTAAAGCAAGGTCCTGCATAAAAGATTAGAAGACAAAAGTGCAATTCCTATCTCGGATATACAATGCAGGAAAACAATTAAACACACAACTGTACCAGGATCAATACGCCGTATCCCAAACCCTAGGATACGCCGTAGTGTAAATGTAAAAACAATTAAAATTTTAAATTATTGAATTTAAATTACAGACTGATAACGTCCATACACATCCATACGCCGTATCCAGAGGGGTTTGATACGCCGTATGGAGTGTTTGGGAAGACAGACTCGTGCAACAAACAATTCAAACAATTTAAAAACGACCGGGTTGTCTTTTAGGAAGCAGTTTTGTTTTAGCTAGTCGTTAAGTTTGACTTTTTCTTTCTTCATTCTTCTTTCATTTGGTGTGCATTATAGTCCATCCGCGATCTTTCTTATTGAAGAGTTCGTGGTAGATGCAAGACATGCTGCCCGGGGTTTTTTCCACAGTACTAATTTTGCTTGGACCCACAGTGACGAATTCTTTACAAGATCCTATAGAATACCGTACGACAGTGAATTCTTCAGTTTGGCATAGCTCGTCTGGGTTGCTGATGTCGTGACGATCGGGTGTCGGTATAGGAGAATAATCGCTATCTATGATTTCGTAAATGTCTTTTCCATCCTGCGCATCCAAGTATGGTTTGAATAAATCTAGAGCAATCTATTGTGTGCTTCTTTTTTGCATGGTTTTGTATTGCAGGTCATCAATCGTTCCTTTAGTTCGTTCATTTACATAAAACTCCCATAGTCCGCTTTTGACGTTCTTGTCTAGCTCCCAAGTAGTTGTTAAATTTTGATGCCAGCCAATATAGAAATTCAAAGTAATCAGATCCGTGGCCTAAGTCATCTGGAATTTTACTTTTGTAGGCATAGGACATTGGGTAATATTTATGGAAGAATTTATCCATCAATTCCTTCCAAGTAGTAATTGTTCCTTCAATTCTTAACCATTTCTCAGCATCTCTACTAAGTGATTTCGAGAATACGTGTAATCAAAGTTCATCCTTATTCACATTAGGAATCTTGATCCATTCGGTCATTTCGAGCACCTTTGCAATGTGGTCGGTAACTTCACTTTCGTCCATGCCATTAAAAGAGTTGTCATGCAACATTTTTAAGAATTCATCACCAATCTTTATCTCGGGTTTTGTAATCATAGATGAATTAGTTTGATCTCTATCATCGTCTCTTGATATGTCTTCATCTATTAACCCTTCATTGTTTCCCACTTCAATCCAAGAATATAAGAATGCGCGTTTAGTTGTTTCATCAACCTTTTTATGTTCTTTGAATTTTGAGTTTCTCCAGGTTATGAATTCGAGTGGGTCAAGACCTTCTTCACCATCTTCGCACATTTTATCTTAATTGCTAGCACAGGATAGTGGATAGAATTTACTGAAAAATTTATTCACCAATTCTTCCCAAGTGTTGATTTTTCCATTTCCCTCATTCATCCACCATTTTCTTGCTTTCCCAAAAAGTGAGAGGGGGAAAGTCATCATGCGGAGTTGAAAAGGGTCCATACCAGTTACTTCGATTGGATTGAGTATTTCAAGAATTTTAGTGATGTGTCCGACCAAATCTTCTTCAACCCTTCCGCTGTAAGGGTTACTATGTAGCTCCTTTAATAATTCCTCCCCGAGTTTATATTTCACATTGCTTTCGATACTTGGCTCAGCAAGATTCCGTTCAGCTCGAGCTTCATTCATAACAGGTTCTACCATTGTTCATCAAATGGTTTCCTGAGAATAAGCACAAAATAATCAATAGGATGTGCCCTCTCAGGAGAGAACACGATAAGCAGGAAATCCAATACGAAAAACAGCTACTGTTACTGTATCAGATGATCAATATGCCGTATTCAATTAATTTGAATACGTCGTATTGTCTGCTGAAGGTCAGTATGCCGTATTGATTAAACAGAATACGCCGTATTGTATGGAAGAACAGATACGTCGTTTAGACTGTGGATCAATATGTTGTTCTGAGTGAAAAGGTCGATACGTCGTATCCAACTGGTGGATACGGCGTATCTGTTGATCTGTCATAACAGAATACTTAGAAAACAATTAAATAATATTGGAATTTAAATCACACAATTAAATTAATTACAAGCAGAATTAAATAACACTAATTAGATTAATTCTAAGCTAATGGTTAGAAATACTAATAAAATTAAAGGTTAAACTTTTTCACTCCCCGACAGCGGCGCCAAAAACTTGATGTGCTGTCGTGTAGGGTCAATTTATTAATTACCAAGTTTTACATTTATATTTAGCTGACTTATCCTAAAACAACACTTTAACGGGCAATGTACCCGATCGGGTGGAGTTTCGTGGTAAGTAGGGTGTCAAACACTAAGAGCGAGGTCGTTAACCTTATAATCTATCAGTATTTTGATTACTTCTATTTAAGTTAATTCTAATTACTTGTTAAACCTATGCTATATACGCTTCTAACGGATATGGGGGGTTTTCAGCCTGAGAGACTGGCACAGGTTTTATAGTGACAACAATCAATTCTAAACACAATAAACATGCAAGAAAACAATCAGAAGATAAAAGAGCGGTACAAGACAAATAATAGAAAACTGTATTAGCCATATTAAATCTGATTAAATGCTGGTTTGTTTATTAGTGCAATGATTTCTTATCTCGAAGTGGCATATCATTCTTAAGACTTAGGCGGGACATCATCCTAAGACCTAGACACGTTGAATCCTATCACAATTAATGCATCCGCATAAAGCATCCTTTTAGTTTAATTATAATCTATCTAGGGATTATAGCAATGGTGATCTTGATAAACCCTAGCCCATCGGGACTTTACCCACTTACTGTTTGATGGTATTTTATATACTGGTAGTCTACTATTTAAATCTCTATCAATTAATCAAGAACATACTTGTTGAAACATTACGAGTCACCTGCTGGTCCAACTAAGCTCCTAATTTAAAGACAAAGACAGAACGTTATTTGTGATCCTATTGGTTCAGTAATATAAAACACAATATGGAGAGCTATCCCAGTATCTAGCTCACTTGTTAGGCGTAACTAGACCCAGTTGAATGATAGGTCGCCTATACAAACACGTAGACAAGTATCATGTGATAAACATAATTAAACTCTCAACGATAAATTAAGTAAATCGATTTTAAAACAAACCAAACATTAAATCTTCATTAAGATGGCTAATACCCAAGGGTATTAGCCCATAACAATTGTAATTATACAAGCGTGATCAAATAACCAAGGTAAACTAAAGTTTTACCGAACGATACCAAAAATTAAATGATTACAAGAGTAAGGAAATTACACGGTGTCTTCTATGGAATCGTGATCAATGCTTGACCTTTATTTCTCTTCTTTTCTTCAAAAAATCGTCTTTTATGAGTATGGTATGAAGAATATGATTTTGCACACTGAAAACTCGTTTTTGAGTCTTCTATTTATAACCTTTGAAAAATGTTAGATACGCCGTATTGGGCTAGGCCAATACGGCGTATTGGGGTGTATCCCTTGAAGTGCTCGCAAAGTTCAAGATCAGTATAATATACATTCCCAAAATATAAATATCTTCGTATCTATGAATAGTTATCTTCATGGATACGGCGTATGGCAGAAGGTGGATACGCCGTATTGGGAATTGTGAATACGCGTTTTCTTGTGAAGACTTGGCGCTGATACGCTGTATCTCTTTTTCTAGATACGACGTACTGGTTAGAATTGAGTTATCTTCAAATGTCTTCGTTTTAGCTCTAAAATAGGTGCCTTTTAGCATGTCTTCACAAATTACTCCTCAATTCCTGTAAATAACAATTTTAAACAATTAAGTACACATTCTTGCAATAATTATACAAAAGTGGTTAGTTTATTCAGGATAAATGATGGTATAAATGTAACGTTATTTGATGTCATCAGGTTTCAAGCCCTTGTTGGAACTCAGCGTCTTTACATCGACTTGACACAACTTTCAAATGGTTTTCAAAACTTGCAAACCCGTTAACACTGTGCTTAAATGGGTTCCAAAGGTTGTTGTCTAAATTTGATGTCAAATGGTTTGTAATCAAATGTCAGATTGCAACCCGTGCCTCAAATAAAAGGAAAATGCATGCTTCAATGCATTTATCCTTAACAACGAAAAGAGAAATCTTTTTGGTCTTGAGCTATTCAAACAAAACATTCAAATTTTTGTAGCTCAAGTCAATGGTTTGTAATCAAATATCAGTTTACAACCCGGTCTTCAAATATAAGGAAAGTGTACGTTTCAGTGCGCTTTACCTTCAAAAGAAGAGAAATCTTCTTGTTTTCGAGCATACTTTTTCAAAAACTTTTCAAAGTTTGCTTAAAACAATTACTTGTGTATATTTCAGTACACAACTCGGTTTTCAAATAAAAGAAAAGTGTCCGATTCAGTGCGCTTTATCTTAAATAGAAGAGAAATCTTCTTGGTCCTGAGCAATTTTTTATCAAAAATCTTTTCAAAAAGTTTGCTCAGGATATACGACTTCTAAGTAAATGTCAGCTTAGGACTCGTTCTTCAAATAAAGGAAAGTGTACATTTTTATGCACTTATCCTCTCAACGGGAAGCTTACAACTTCTCGAACTTGAGCTATTTCATTAAGATTTTCAAAATCTAGAGCTCAAGTAAAAGGTTTTTAAAAGATTGAACACAAATTTTAATTTACATATATTTTTTAGGGGGAGTTTTTCAAAACAAGTAGTGTTTGAGCATAGTTTTTCAAGAATTTTTCAAAGATAATTTAAAATCTTTCAAAATAATGTGCTCAACACTCACTCTATTCCTCAATATACTTGTGGTGTCATTCAAAGTGAAGTGTTGTATTATTGATGGGGAGTATAAAGAAAAATGTTTTTTAAACAAAAGAAAATTTTTTAAGTCAAAAATAGTTGTTGTCAAGTATATCGACAAGCGCGTCAGCGATCTAAGTTGCATCCGGTCTAGGGTACTTAAAAACGTTGTTAGCATCGTTCGGGTTGCATCCATTTAAGAGTATTCGAAACCGTTGTTAGCATCTTGGTAACCATCCGTTTTACATATAGACACACTTGGCACAACTAGTTTCTCAAAATTGTTTAAAAACATTCAAAAATGTTCCAAATCATAATCATGCTATATTTGTTTTCTCCCATGTGCTTTCAAAATCTCATGTAGCTATTTTAATCCATTGATGTCAAAAATATCATATGGTATGCTATTTTTGAGAGGGAGAAAATTGGATTAAAATGTGATCGTGTTTGACTCGAGTGCAAAACTCTTTCCTTCATGTGCGAACAACCTTTCAAAATTATGATGCACATGTGTAGGGGGAGTAATTCTCAAAAGTGAAACTTTCAAAGTATTAAAAGTTTTGATTTATATCAAACACTTTGATTGATTTTCAAAAGGTTTTATGGTTTCGATCTTAATACCCAACAACCAACTACCTCACGATGATCAAAGAAGGAATAAGGTGGTAAGGTTAGGTATTATCCCATGATCTAACCAGAACCGGAGGGATCTACCTAGGGACATTTCATAGATAGAATAGAAGTCCTTAGGTAAGATGGAGTTGAATGTGAATGGGAATAATGTCAACTAAGGCATGAGCTATCATCGGAACAATCACAACATGATGATAGTAATGACGTCTTGGTAGACATTGAAGGGGTTGAAGAATGAAAAATAAAAGTTATGTAAAGGGTAAAAAGAAAGAAGCCCTCCACATACACTTAGGCAGAAACTGGGTCAGTACATATGCTATCGGATTTCATACGTTGATTTCTGGTATTGAAGAAAGACGTCATGGACCCAGTGATGCAATGCACAACCCTTCCCAGCCACTCAAGATTCTCTCAAAATAATTTTTGTTTCAATTCCCACGGAGATTAAACGCATAATCTATTGAAATCACACTTCGAGATTGTTGATATTGGAAAGGTGGCAATCTGCTCCAGCCTCCGATTACTAAAACCAAAATGCACTAATTGAGTCTAGAGCCAAATGAGATCATATCATTAAATCTCAAATAGGCCACAAAAGTACATTTGTATTAAACATCAATGATACAAAAAGTACAAAGGTTTCTTATATGTCTTTGTGACATTGCATGTCTCAGTGACATTGCGCGGAACATTCAAGAGTGATACTTGAATAAAGTATTCCAATGATTAAATGGAAATCCTACCAGTGCTAACATCAAGCCAACGTTAAACGTAGGTCACTAATTTGTTTAATGATTCAATTAGTGTTAACTAGTAATCTAAGTGATCTAGTAGTTATGTGTTTCTTCAAAATTTGTTTTCGAAAAAACAAACATTTCCTTGATTTATTCAAGTGACACGTGGTAGATACCAAGGTTACTTATGCATGTCACAATATGATAAGGGAGATTGTTTTCAAAAAACACAAACAACATTTCCTTGATTTACTCAAGTGATTTGTTGGATTACCAAGGTCTCTTACGATGTCACAAGATTGATGGGGGAGATTGTTATTACTCTTACATTGTTTCATTAATGTGTACATTTGGGACTTAGTTGACTTTGATGTATACAACATCCGGGACTTAATTGACTTTGGTGTTATAATTTCAATTTCTACGGATTGTTTTGTGTGAAGTATGTACAACAACAACTATAACAACTCTACCTTTCTCAAGCAAGTACACTGTTGTATTCATGCCTTCATAACTCATACTCAAAGTTCAAAGATACACTTCCACAACTCTGATAAATCAAAGAACTTTTCGCAACTCTGATAAATCAAAGAACTTCCTCAAATCATCAAGTTGTTGATCAAGACAAAAGTTCTACATGAGGAAGATTGTTAGATGTCAAGAAAAGTATGAGTATGTTGGTCAGAAGCTTCAAAAGACAAATCAAGATGGATTTACGGTAAGCAACGATGATATAAAAAGATATCAAAGGAAAAATACGAAAGAGAATGAAAAGATAAAGATTAAGATCACAAGAGCATGATTGGGAGATTGTTAGGAAAAGAAGTGTTGATCATTAATGTAATCAAAGAGAGATCTCAATGATCGTCCCTTAGGGGGAGATTTTTAGGAATATAAAAAGTGACGATCCTATTGAGAGAAAAGTCTTGTAATAAATAGTGAAATAATAATGTGTAATAGGTTAGGTGAAAGGCTCGTGACTAAAATATAGTCACAAGACCCGGCTAATAGCTAAAGGCTAAAAGCTAAGAGCTAGCAGCTCACTCTTGTAAATGGGTATAAATACCCCTCCCTACCTCACTTGTGAGGTGATGCTTCTAATTCTATCTTCTTATTTCCTCCTACTTCGTCTCTTTGGACTCTATCATCTAAAGATTTAGATGTTGATGCACAAGAACTAATGAGGGCCTGCTTAGCCTTGAATTTGTTGTATTTAGCTTCAAAGTCTTTGTTAGG
>BQNB010206164.1:0-10567 GCA_026074375.1 Tanacetum coccineum | reverse complement strand
TCTAAGAAAATTGTTATGCTCACTTTTTATGTTTATGGCATTGTGAGCTTGATTTAGTGACGACTGTAGTGATCACATGTCAACCAAGATTGACCACGCGCCAACGACCACTACACCTCCACCTTTTTTCGTGTGCGTAAATATTTTGTGAGGTTATTTATAATAGTGTATATGAGTTGTCATTGTTATCTTGTTGGTCAATCATGAGTTGTCATAGTTATCTTATGCTCAAGCTTATCCCCTTTGTATCTATAAATACTCTGTACATTGCAGAGAATGGGGCAGGCAAATCAATTAGCCTTCAATATGTGAGTTTTACAAATTCTAATCACATGGGTAATCAAGCCAACTCATAACCTCTAACAAAATTTATAACGCTTAATCCAAAACCGCAAATCTTTGCTGCTACTTGCTTTTCTATATTTATTTACTGCTACCGCTGCTTATTTATTGCTATCCGTAGTCATTGCCGCTGCTATATTTGTTGTTATCTTAGTTGTTGCCGCTGATTATTTTTTTTTTTTTTATCAATTTTGTGTTCATTGTTGCTGCTGCCAATTCATACACAAATGAACAATATGCAATACTCATTCATGCAACCTACCCCACAACAAGCTTTATGAGCTAGTTCTTTTCCTCAAGCCCAACAACTTGTCAACTATATGTATGTGCAAACAAGCCCAAGCCCAACACCCATTTTATGCCAAACATTCTCACAGACCCAATTAGGCGTAGCCCAACCTCAACACCAGGCCTACTCCGCCTCTTTTCCAGCTCAGTTTGTTTGGTTCCTGTACAACTTACGGGACATACTAACATGTCTAATTCTGAGCCTCAAGCTACTATTCTTCCACAAGCATTTCAGACTATGACTGCTCAAGATCCCTCTTGGAATATGGACACCGGAGCATCTTCTCATTTGGCGGACAATACAGGTATGATCACTTCTTTTAGTAATTCAAGCATTTATCCATCAGTATTTGTTGGCAATTGTAACTCTATTCATGTCACTCATACTGGACATAGTTTCTTGCATACATCTTCCAAGCCTCTTCAACTCAATCATATTCTTGTCACACCTCACATAATTAAGAATTTAATTTTTGTTCGTAAATTTACCCGTGACAATGATGTTTCCGTTGAGTTTGATGCTTATGGTTTTTCTGTGAGGGATTACCAAACCTGAAGGATTCTTCTCCGTTGTGATAGTACGGGCGACCTTTACCCGGTCACTAAGAAATCTTCGTCTCAAACTCCCGTTGTTTTACTTTCATTTAGTTCCACTACATGGCACATATGCTTGGGTCATCCCGGAGACGATGTGCTTCGTCGTTTAGAGTCAAGAAATTTAATTTCATGCCGTAAATCAAAGTTGTCTGCTTTGTGTCATGCATGTCAATTAGGTAAACATGCTAAGCTTCTGTTTAATAATCCTGAGTCTTCTGTTCATTCTGTGTTTGAAATCATTCACTCATCACCAATTCTGAGTGAAAGTGGAATTAAATATTATGTTATATTCTTAGATCATTTTTCGCACTTTGTTTGGGTCTACCCTTTGCACAAAAAATCTGATTTGTTTGATAATTTTGTTGCTTTTCGTGCTTATGTCAATAAACAATTTCATGTCGACATCAAGGCTTTGCAGTGTGACCATGGTGGTGAATATGACAACACCCGTTTCCATGACCTTTTCCGCCAAAATGGCATACAATTTCGGTTTTCTTGCCCTCGTACTTCGCAACAGAATGGTAAATCCGAGCGTATGATTCGCACCATCAATAACCTTATCCGCACATTACTCTTTCAACCTCACATACCTCCATCTTACAGGGTGAAAGCTCTTAATATGGTTGCTCGCCTTTTAAATATATTACCTTCTACCGCCATTAATAATGAAATACCATTCACCAAACTCTATAACCAAACCCCCACATATGAACATTTGCGTGTCTTTGGATGTCTTTGCTATCCTCATGTTGATGCTTCACATAAACTAGAACCACGTTCCACACCTTGCATCTTTCTTGGTTACCCCGCCAATCATCGTGGTTATCGATGTCTCGACTTAGCCTCCAATAAAATTATTATTTCGAGACATGTGCGGTTTGATGAAGACGTTTTTCCGTTTGGAAATGTTACGCCTTCTAATACACCAACATATGATTTCCTTTTACCACATATACAAACTACAACCAATGTTCCCACCACCGAACCATTTGTCCAACACATGAATGAACCAAACACCCCAATTACGCCCCATCATATAACCCCTCCAACCAGCCCACCACAACCCGATACCTATCCCTCTTATAGCTCAACACCAATCCCACCACAACCCGATACCCCTCCATCTCATAGCTCAACACCAATCCCAACTTCGGCTCCAACACAATCACATGCCCAAACGGTAGATAGCCATACTCCAATTCCCATAAATAATTCATCACAAACCATGTCTACCCATCCAATGGTCACTCGCGCTAAAGCTGGCATTTTCAAACCGCTTGAACATATGAATTGTCATGTTACCACTACTTCACCGCTTCCTCGCTCTCATGTTCATGCTCTTCGTGATCCTCATTGGAAAGAGGCTATGTTAGATTAATATAATGCTTTAATTAGTAACGGAACATGGGCTCTTGTACCTCATCCAGCTAACGTTAATGTGGTTCGTTCTATGTGGCTTTTCAAACATAAATTTAAAGCAGATGGCTCATTAAGCAGGTATAAGGCTCGTCTTGTTGCAAACGGACGTAGTCAACAGCAGGGTATTGATTGTGATGAGACATTTAGTCCGGTGGTTAAACCAGCTACCATTCGTACTATTTTGAGTCTTGCAGTTTCTCGTGACTAGCTTGACGTAAAAAACGCTTTTCTTCATGGTCACTTATCTGAGATGGTTTATATGCATCAACCTCCTGGGTTTGTTGATTCTAACAAACCTAATTATGTTTGTCATCTACAGCGGTCTTTGTATGGGCTTAAGCAAGCTCCACGTGCTTGGTTTCAGCGCTTTACTAGTTATGCTACACGAGTCGGTTTTCAGCATAGTAAAACTGATTCCTCTTTATTTGTCTTTCATCGAGGATCTGACATTGCTTATTTGTTGCTTTATGTGGATGATATTATTCTTACAACATCGTCTTTAGCATTTTTACAACGGATCATTACTTCCCTCCATAGTGAGTTTGCTATAACGGATCATTACTTCCCTCCATAGTGAGTTTTCTTGGTATTTCTGCTCAGCGGTCGGCAACTGGCTTGTTTTTGTCTCAATCAAAATTTGCAAAGGAAATTCTTGAGCGAGCTCATATGCTCTTGAGAGAGCTCATATGCAGCACTACAATCCGTGCAAAACTCCTGTTGATACCGAGTCCAAAATTGGACCGGAAGGCGATCCTGTTTTCGATCCTACTTTATATCGTAGTCTTGCCGGGGCTCTTTGGTACCTTACTTTCATGTGCCCTGATTTATCTTATGTTGTACAACAAGTATGTCTATATATGCATGATCCTCGGGAACCACATCTTCTTGCTTTGAACCATATTCTTTGATATGTTCATGGTACTCTTGATGGTCTTCAGCTACATGTCTCCTCTCTGACTCAGCTTGTTGCTTATACTGATGCTGACTGGGCAGGTTGTTCGGTTACTCATTGGTCTACCTCTGGATATTGTGTGTTTCTTAGAGATAATCTTTTATCTTGGTCTGCTAAACGACATGTTACTTTGTCTCGTTTCATTGCTGAAGCTGAATATCGCGGGGTAGCGAATGTGGTTGCGGAGACGGATTGGATCCGTAATTTGTTACGAGAATTGCATAAATCGTTGTTTACTGCTACTCTTGTTTATTGTGATAATGTAAGTGCAGTCTATTTGTCTACTAATCCTATTCAGCACCAATGTACCAAGCATATAGAGATTGATATTCACTTTGTTCGTGATTATGTTGCTTCAGGACAAGTTGGTGTTCTCCATGTTCCACCACCCAAAATAACTCCGGCCACCCAGGGGATTCAATCACCATCAAGAACATGGTTGCAAGTATGTGTTTTTTAGGTTTATAAATTTATAAATTGTGGTTTATTTATATTTCTTAAAATTGTATTAATTTTACATTATTTTTAGTTTCTTTTTATGAGTTTTTTTGAGGTCATTTAGAAATATATAGATTTTTTTAATGTGGAATTTGGGGTTTTTTGTGGGTTTTTGATTTTAGGTTGTAAACCAGCGCTGGGCGAGGCACTTTAACAATCTTATTGTCTCTAGGTATGTTTGATACTTTAAAGTAAGTAGTGACATTTGTAGATGGATATGATTATTGATACATATAAGGTTTTAGACTTTGTTGTACATATGTTGTGTTAGTTTTCTATTGAATTATACTGATAGAATAGGCTCCAAAGTGGAATTTTGGTGATAAAACTTGCCTGCGGAATTTATGCCCCAATTGGTACGTGAAAATAAACCATCAGATAAACCCCATGTCATACCCGAAATGAACCATTAAATGAAAGCGTACCAGCTAACAAACAACTCTTTATACCTGCATCGGTTTTAAATTGAAAAATTGTATTTGTTTGAACTAAAAGTCGACGGGTCTGATTGTGGCGGTTTGGGTAATTTGATTTCAGACACCTAGGATGCGTTTACTCCTATTTTCTATTTTGTCCATAATTTCTAATTTCAAATATAATTGTTCTTTCAAGAAGTCATATGTTTCCATTATTTTCTATGTGTTTGTGTTCAATATAGTTTGAAAATGTATAAGTGTAGGTCCAAAGTCTTGGATCTGTTTAGCCTTTTGTAAGACAATAGCTAACTTGAATAAATCCAAATCAACTATATGAGAGACAATGACTATGAATACTATGTGCTAATGCGGAATCTTAACACAAGTACTAAGAAGAACACAATGTAAAACTTTGCTATTTTCTATTGATTTCTATTAGGGTTCTATCTCAAACACTATGCCGTAGGGTTCCTTTTATACACCAAGGAAACCCTAATGGGCTTTACAAACGCGTAAAAGGATAATGCATATCCTTTCCTAAGATATCTCTAAGATAACTATTAAGATAACTATTCTGTTACATAAACAGACTTAACTAGACAAGACCAGTACTAACTATAGTACTGCCAGACTTAACTTAGTACTGGCAGACTTAACTATGTCTACCAGACTTAACTCTATAACTACCAGACTTAAGTCTGTTTACAATAATTCCTAACAATCCTCCCCTAACTTGATCTTTACTTGTGAACTTCAAGTTTCTTTGAATATCTTCATTATGAGCTTCCTGAGGATGTTGTGAGCATTATCTTTGGAATTATTCTTGAACTGCAACATGATGACTGTCTTGTATGAGCACTTTCTTGATTTCTATCAGCAACTCTTTAAAGCATCACTACTTGATATTTGCAGCATCTAACCTTGTAAATATCATGACCAACACTTCACAGCTACATGTACTATCTCTTCAGCAACATAGAAACAGCAACATTGAAGGTCCTTTTACACTGAATGGATCTTTGCAGCCTATAAAGGATGATAGCCAAGATGTATAAATACAAATGACTATGTAGAAACAATGACTATGAATACTATGTATTAATACGGAATCTTAAACCCAGTATTCTAAGAAGAACAATGAACAACGTGAATAACAACTATATTAAATGTTTCTTGAGGATACAATTGCTAACCTGATATTGTATATGATTTGCTAAACCTTGGGGTATTCGTCTGTGATTGCTCTAAATCTTACTATGCCCGAAATGTGATCCTTTTAAATCTAAGGATAACCCTAATGGCTTACATATCTTTTTCTAAAAAAAAAGATCTCATAAATATCTTTTAATATCTTCTCAACGGTACTAACTAACTTTCTACTAACGGTACTGAACTCCCAACATAACTTAACACTTTGTACGGTCGGTACTAGTATCACTGTCAGTACTCACTATTTGTTACTGTCGGTACTAATTAAGAAAATAATTAATCCTAACAATCCTCCACTTAAACATGAAATGTTAAACTTATTTTAACTTCATGTTTCTTCAATCCTTTAAGCTCTTTTAACGCACAGAGGATGGTATCCAAACATTACTTTATCATTTCTTTAATCTTGTACACTCTATCCGTCTTTAGGCAAGCAAACCTTGTCTTTTCAACAATTCAGCAACATCTTTTTAGCTACTCAGCAACATCTTTTTACCTATAATCCAACTAAGTTGGCTTTGTAGTTTTTGGCAAACTACCAGCCATTAACGGATTTGATATTCCTTTACCAGTAGCCATTATGCTCCTAGATGAGATAACTCATCACTAAAGAATATGGTGAGTTAATTACCATACAGTTTTTGGTAAACTGTCAACCATCAACGGATTTGATTTATCTTTACCAAATACCGTTTGTGTTTGGACTAGCCAATGCTTCATTGTCATAACATGGTGCATTGATAAACCATATAGTTTATTGGCAAACTACCAACCATAAACAGATTTGAGAAGTCTTACCTCAACCGTTTCTTAGTGGACTAGCCAATTCTTATGCCTGTAAGCATGGGAAATTGATAAACCAATTTGTTGTGTGGTGGGTTAGCCAACACTCAAATCTCCTTCTCACTTCCATCAGTCTTATTCCATTAGATTCTAAATTCAGCAAGTACCTTCTTGATAAATCGTATCCATTCCAAATGCCATAGTACTTCTCGTCAGACTCAATATTAGCTTTAGCATTTGCATCAGTAGTTCCTTTTACAAAGATACTTCATTCTCTATTAGCATGTGAACGACTAATCCTTCATCAGTTCCATCAAATGTGTACCCCTGAAGACTAATGCAACATCCAACTGACTACTTCCAATTCATCCTGTGAGTTCCAAACTCATCTGTTCATCTAGGATTGAAATAACTATCAAATCTCCTCAAAAGAACTTTATCAAACCTATTAGGAATACTTATCTTGAATATATGTCGCATCACAAGTGTATATACAGTATCTCTAAGTCTTCTCTGTCAAACACTGAAAGCACTCTTATCAAAGTGTAGCAGAAGCATCTCATTTGAGCCATTACTTCTGTGTACCAAACATTCATATTAATCTCTTCGTGATCATTTCAGATTCATACAAACTGTGGTTTAGTGCCAAGATTCTCAGTCTTTCCCAGTCAATGATAGCTGGATACATCTTGTCAAGGTATTTCATAATCTACTTCCCCTTGTCCCATCATGGAGCTATGTCCCATGCATAAAATCCACTCAAATAATTGATTAGAAGGAGATTCAGGGGTCGGGTTTGTGATAGGTTATTGGGCCACATCATTCTCTTTACTCAATGTCAGATAGGTCATCTGAGAAGTATCTTTTTTGAATCTTCTTTTACTTTGACTTCATCTTTTCTTGTACTTTGCTTATCTCTTTCTTGTATTATCTTTCTTCCTTTATGCCTCTTTCCTGACTTCTTCTTTAGATTCCTGCTGATCTCTTCTCCTTTGAGGAATCTTTCTTTAGTCATTCATTTGAGCAGTCTATCAGTCTTCAAACAGACCCAATAGCAATGAAATCTTCATCTGACCTTTTATCTTTTCATACCATTGCTTGTAATGCTTCAAACTTCTTCCTCTTCAGCTCAGAAATGTTTTAAGTTCCCCCCATGCTTTAAGTAGGTCATCATATAAATTTCTTTATGATTCTTGGTTGGAGTCCGGTTTCTTATGGCCTTTGAGTCTTTGTCAGCAAGGAATTTCTTCTCTTGAGCATCAATGTATCATGAAGGAACTTTGCTCTTCTTCTATTGTGAACTGCTCCTTTCTTGCTCTTGAAGCTTCTTATGCAAGAATTCTGTCTTCCTCAATTCTTACCTGTATATCATCAAAGTTTTTAATGAGAGCTTCATTTGTTGCTTTTTCTTCAGTAATCTTGTTTCTTTCTTCTTCAGCTTCCCACTCTTCTTGAACTTTCCCTTGCAACTCTTCATCACTTTCAAGCTGCTTAAATTTCTTCACAGCTTGAGGAATATCATCATCTTCACTTTCAGATTCATCCTCCTCTTCAATCTTCTTCTTCCCTTTGTCTTTTGGATCAATCTTTGGAAGAGCTGTAATGGTGAGAAGTGATGCTTGTAGAAGTAGGCCTAGTCTATCAATTTCTCAACATCCCTCAACTCTACACCTTCTCTTTTTCATTAGAAGCAGCTTTGGCTTGACTCATGTTGAGGATGACGTGAACTATTGTTTCATCATCACTAAATATCATAGACGTGGGTGTTTAGGATGATGGTTTAAGAGGCTTGAGTAGCAATTTCTTCCTATTTTGATCTTCAGTAACTTTTATTTGCACCAGTACTTTAACTTTCTCTTCATACCTTCTCGGTTTCTCTTTGCTCTTCAGTACTTTTAAAGACTCTCATATACCTCAAGGAGTTCTTCCAGTACCTCAACTTGTTCTCATACCCTCAATATTGTCATAACAGTCTAGAACTTTGGATCCGTCAGGGTACTAAACTAATGGATCTGTCAGTAATATCTATTCTCAAGAGTCGGTACTACCTCCTCCTTGTACAGTACTAACTACATCTTGCAGTACTAAGTCTATCTTCATCAATCTCCTTGATCTTCATCCACCCTTTTCTTTTAATCCTCCCTCACTTTGAGCATTTTCCAGTTTCCATGTGATCAATCTTATCTTCAGCCTTACATCAAACAGAGGATCTCTTTGAACAGATGATTCTCCTATTTGCAATCTTCCTACCCTGTTTGGATCCCAGACTCTGTGCAACCCCTATGTTTCTTTGAGAAGCCTGGTACATAGAGACCTTTTTTACTGTGAGTGAAAAAGCAATTGTCATAATGTACTAAGAAACAGATGTAACGAAAATTAAGAGATTATCCTTGGAAACTTTTGCGCAATGGACCACTCTACAATATGCTTTTATGATGTTTGATAACAGTTTAGCTTGCTTCTTTGAGCTTTGTGATCTAAGCCTTTAAGAGTTTTAATTTCCTAGGCCTGATCTGAAACCTTTTACATAAAGAGATACTAGATCATAGACATTTTGGAGAGTCCAGGTCATCCTCATTCCCTAAAGGGGATGTAATCATTGGTTGAATGACTCTCTAAGATTCTCACCAGTAGGTTCTTGGGATTGAATCAGAACAATAGGAGTGGGTGAAGATTTTGGTGAAGGTCTGGGGTAAGTTCTTGGGGAAGGTCAGTTGTTCTCAAAAGATACCTCAAACCTAGTTGAGCAGAATATGAGTCAGGCAGTGACTCATTTGGGACTTCACTAGTGGGAGCAGGGGAGGGTGATGGTTGTTCATCAGATAGTCTTTCTGAGGAAGCACCCTCATCCTGAGTTGGTTGTAACCAACATATGTAATTAACAAAGGTGTAAACTTTCCTGAGAAATGTTAGCCCTTTCTTAATCATAAAAGAAAAAACTTTACTAGTTAAACTATTTACAGAAAGTGATCTAAAGGTACAGATATATAGCTAATTTTACTACCTAAAACTATATAAAATAAAACGAGGATACATGACAACTTCTTCTTAGCCTCTAGATGTCAAGCATACCATCAAAAATTAATTGGAAAGAAAAATTATACTTTTGATTAGTTGATAAACAAATTACAGCAGTGGCAATATTTGTAGGAATTTGATCCCAAGAGGTACTTTTGGAGCTTAAACAATGATTAATTGTGTGAAATAAAAACCTCCATTGGGGTGAAAACAAAGCTTTATTAAATGTTAACACAGTTAAATCCCCTTCATATCCCATAAGCTGAATAGCATTAAAGATAGCTTGATTTGTCAATGAGTCTATCCCATCAGCATCATCAAAAATAAGATCAGTTCGGATGGATGCCTTAGTGATAGACACAACTTTGCCAGCTACTTTGGCAGTTATGTTCCTAACATTGTTGATTGTTTTGGACTTAGCAGACGTCCAAAACTGTTCAACAAATGTGGTTGAAACAACAGGACTTACAGTGAGCGCATGAGAAATATAACTTCTTTGAAGAAAATCAATGACTTCATGAAACTCAACATTCCCTTCAGTCTTTTCCAAATATGCGATCATGTTGTGCTTAGGACAGGACTCAAGAGCAGCCATGTTGCTTAGAAAAGAGAGATCGTCGGTAAGAGAGATTAGGGCTTGTAGCGAAGAATGTAAGTTGGAGAGATTGCTTGAGTAAGTGTGTGATTGAGATGGATTCTTATAGGTTTTGGTGACCTAATTTTTAAAGAAAACGTTCCAATTTACACTTTGTACCCTTGGCGGTATTATTCTCCAATCGTCTCTTAAGCGGTACAAACTTTGCCCAGCGGTACTAACTTTACATGATCGGTACTAACTTTGTTCAACCAAATCTTCCTAGTGACTCTCTAATTCCTCTTTAATCGAAAATGGATTTATATATCCATACAACATTAAAACAGAGGTAGACTTCACTACCTGAGCCATCTAACCATGACTCACTATTTAGGTGGTCTTACCAAACTTCCCCTCACCATCAACACATACTAACCAATGTTACCTGAAAATACTCTTTGGATGGTCTAC
>BQNB010206159.1:0-10567 GCA_026074375.1 Tanacetum coccineum | reverse complement strand
GATAAGATTTAGGATATTGGATTCCCATAATCATGCTAAGGATTGAAGCTCGAGTGAACGAAGGACAAAACCACGAGCACGAGAGTCTTCATAATCCGGGGCAATCCTGGACATACAACACAAAACACAAAATACGAGAAAAGGAAGAGGCGAACATCCTCACGTCACACTTATTCATTACTACTATTATATTAGGATAAGCATGGGTTGCCACTCATGAAGCGCTTGTTTATTAATGAGTCACTAAGCTTGACTCGTCCCCGAATTTAGTTGTCTATGAGGAAGGTTTGGAGATCCAGGACAACCATAGGTGGTATGTCCCCTCCAAAGTAGTGTTTTGAGTCTATGACCGTTCACCTTAATGTTTGGCCCGTCGGTTTGAGATAACTCGCGGTACCATAAGGGAAAACTTGAGCAACGGTGAACGGTCCAGTCCAACAGGTTTTGAGCTTGCCCGAGAAGATCTTTAATCGAGAATTGAAGAGAAGAACTCGATCACCAACGTTAAAAACGCGGTTTTTAATCTTGGAGTCATGAATCTTCTTCGTTTTCTCTTTGTAGATTAAAGAGTTCTTGTAGGCTTGATCCCGGAGTTCATTTAATTCATTCATTTGAACTTTTCGGTGATCACCCGCGGTCTTGAAGTCAAAATTGCAATGTTTTAAGGCCCAATAGGCCTTGTGTTCAAGTTCGATAGGAAGATGACAAGCCTTTCCGTACACTAGCTTATAAGGAGTGCACCCGATGGGTGTTTTGAAAGCGGTACGGAAGGCCCATAAAGCATCGTCTAACTTACGGACCATGAAGCATGATTTTTGCCTATGGTCCTTTCCAAGATACATTTTAAACCATGATTTGAAACCTCCACGTGTCCACTTGTTTGTGGATGATACGCGGTAGAAAGACGGCGAGTAACTCCATACTTAAGCATGACCTTTTCAAATTGCTCATTGCAAAAGTGAGTACCGCGATCACTAATAATAGCACGAGGAGTTCCAAATCGAGCAAAGAGAGATTTCAAGAATTTAACGACAACTCGGGCATCGTTAGTAGGGAGCGCTTTTGCTTCAACTCATTTCGACAAGTAGTCAACGGCCATGAGAATGTACTTGTTCCCGTAAGAAGACAGGAACGGGTCCATGAAATCGATGCCTCACACGTCAAAGATCTCGCATACTTGAATTGCATTTTGGGGCATTTCATCTTTTTGAAAGATTTCGCCTTGACGTTGACAAGCGTCACACCGTGTGACCAAGTCATGGGCATCTCGGTAAATAGTCGGCCAATAAAATCCAAAATCAAAGACTTTTTTAGCGGTGTGTTTGGCACCATGATGTCCCCTGGTGGGTCCATTATGGCAAGCCGTAAGGATATCAACGGCTTCTTGGCCATAAATACGTCGTCTAATCACTTGATTTGCACCAATTCTAAACAAGTAGGGGTCGTCCCAAAAGTAATGCTTTACATCCTTAACGAATTTTTTATTTTGTTGGGACGACATCCCTTTCACAATAAAATTCCCCGCATGGTAGTTTGCAATATCGGCAAACCATGGGGTACTCGAATCACCACGAAGAAAAGCATGCTTAATTCAAAAAAATTTCCCAAGCTAGCAATAAAACCATTTGACGTTTCTCTGAAAGTATACGATTAAACTTCTTTAAAAAGGTTTGTATAGATTTCATTAGGTTTTCTCTGGCTTGCACACTCATTTCTTGAGGAGGTTGATGAATGACGGTATACTGCGGGGGTTGATATTGGTCAAAACCGAAAGAATTAGAATTATAGCAAAGATTAGGTTCATAGAAATTTTGGTTCAATAGTTGACACTAAAAAGTCTCATGAGGACCCCCGCAGTTCTCACAACAAAGGTATTGTTGTGAAACGTGGTGACGTTTGTAGAAAATTAATTATTCAAAGTTTTTGATTGAAACACAGGTCATATATGTAGACAAAGAAATGTGAGGGTGGACAAATCGTACCATAATGAGCATCGTTTCCACATAACTCACCAGAATTCGTCTAGTACTGGGGTTGTGGAGGGTAGTCGGAAAGATTTTGAGAATCATTGAAAGAATTTGGATTCGGATCACCAATGGATGAAATTTTATTATTTGAAGCGCAAATGAAGCAAAATCCTTCACTAAGATCAGATCCACACCACTTGCAAGAACACTGTTTACAACGTTCACCTCTTTCTAACGGATCTTTACAATGAAAACAATGCCATTGGTCTAACGAAGATGTTTGGGGTTGTGAAGGTGGTTTGAAATTATTTGGAGAATCAATGAAAGAATTTGGATTTGAATCATTAACGAATGATTCATAACAAGTTCCGGCTTATATACAAGCGGGACTTGTGGTGGACAATCGTAACCATAATGAGCATTGTTTCCATAAAACTCACAAGAATATGTCTGGGGTTGTGGAGGTGGGTTGAAAATATTTGGAGAATAAATAAAAGAATTTGGATTTGAATCATTAACGAATGATTTTTCAAATTCATAACAGCATAAAGCACAAACTTCATCCGTATAATTTCTTCTACACCGCTCACAAGTACATTGTCGACAATATAGACCACCAAACGGACCTCCACACTTGAAACAACCACGTTGGTTGTATGACGTCATTAAAATTAAACAAATAGGAGGATAAGAAGATTATTTTTAGATTTTTATGAAAGATAAATATAAAAGAAAAATATTTTTGGGACCAAAAGTCAAAGGTGCACGGTAGCTCTCTAAAAAACGCACAAAGAAGCGGAGGAGCGGATAAGCGCGAAGCGTTTTAAAAACCTTCTCCTTTTGGGTCGAAGTTCGTCGGATCAACCCTCCTTATACCTCTCTTATACTCCGTAGTTTGTAATCTAAAGGTGAGCCGAAATCACAAGTGACACAACGGTTGATTTTGTTGTTTTTCAATTTTTTTGGTATTTTTGATTACTTGAAAATATTCACAAATGAAAGCGATAACTTCACGGGGAAGGGTCTTCAAACACTAATCTTCAAAAGTAAACACGATAATCGCACACACCTCCCCGGCAGCGGCGCCAAAAATTTGATATCTTAAACTTAATTACACTTATATATATAACTTAATATACATATAATTAAAATCAAAATATCAAATGATAAAAGAGAGTAAGTATTCCATAAGGCTTCTAGAAGATTACTTTTGACCAAAGTAAAATCCAAAACCTTCCCGGGTCGTTTCTCGACGAGGCGTGAATTGAGAATCGAGTTTAAGTTCGTGATCGAGTGTTTGAATAATCAAGATTTTTGATTTGGGATTCTATTTATACAAATAATATGCAAAAACAACTAAACGCAAGTAAACAATTAAATCAATTAAAGATTGGACCTAAAAACGTTAACGAGAATAAAAAAACGCGACTCAAAATTCTAAATTATCAAATTTTAACCCTACAAAAGCAAATTTAATTTTTAAAGGTCCTAAATGATAAAAGAAATTTTTTTTAAAAAAGAATTATATTTTTTTACTTTTATTTTATTTATTATGAATTAAAAACTGATTTAATCAAAAAAGTTAATTAAAAATACTAAACTAATTTGGAAAAATCTAAAAAAATTAAGAAAAGTCCTTTGAACAGTGTTGAACCTAGGAAAAATAAAAAGAGCAAAACAGCTTAGTGAAATAAGCAGGAAATAAGCTAAAATAAGCTGCTAGGCTAAATGGCTAAAATGACCTTAAATAAGAAATAAAACAAACTATAACTGAAAAAGTCCCAAGGGTAAATGGTTAAGTGTGTTGGTGTGTGAAGGGGAGGTCACAGGTTCGACCCCCGTGACCTCTCTTTTTTTTACAAAACATTTTTTTGGTTTTCTTTTCTAAAAAGCTATAAAATAAGCACAAATGAAAAACTTTAACAAATGAACTTTTTATAAATCTTAAAAATAAGCTAATAATAAGCTAATTGCAATGACAAATTGGCTTTTTTAACTAAGTTACATAAAAGCTAAACTGTTTAGCTTTTTTAAACACAATAAGCAAATGAAAAAGGCAAATAAGCTTAAAATAGATGAAGCCCTAAACTTAATAAGCAAATAGGATTAAAAATAAGCAAAGAAAATAAGCTGAAAGGGACTGAAAAGCACTAAGACAGAATGCATTAAAAACAGA
Source organism: Tanacetum coccineum (assembly GCA_026074375.1). Classification (NCBI taxonomy): domain Eukaryota; kingdom Viridiplantae; phylum Streptophyta; class Magnoliopsida; order Asterales; family Asteraceae; genus Tanacetum; species Tanacetum coccineum. The sequence continues at coordinate 6,424 of BQNB010206159.1, read as the reverse complement.
CAAGCAGGCTAACAAGCTACTTTCTAAGCTAAATTTAAGGGGCTTAATGCACAAGCTAAAGGCTAAAAAGTAAAAACATATAAAGCTAGTACTATTAAGAATAAGAAAAAGCAAAATCTAAGAATTTTGAAAAACATTTAAGCCTAAAAGCATTTAAAAAGGGTTGTTAAGCCAGATTTTTGATTTTTTTGAATTTGGTAAAAACTAAATAAGCTACTTGCAGCCTACATTTTTAGCTAGTAAATGAGCTTATAAAACTACGCATAATGCTCAACTTATTAACACAATCTCTAATGAACTTGTGCAAGTAAAAACATAAGCTAAAACACACTTAAGCTTATCTAAATTTGACAATCAAAAAAAGGCTTTGAGACTTTTAAAACTTGCATACTACCTGAACTACAAATTGAACTTAACAGATTTTTGGCAAACTTGAGACAACAAATGCAAACCTATACTACTTTATTCTATTGCATTTTAAGACTTACATGAAGCATAAAAAAGATAACTAAAGTGCATTTTATAAAATCTAAGCTATAAGCAGTTTTAAATGAGCAACAACATCACAGTTTTAAACCATTTATGCAAAAGACCATGAAAATTAGTTTTAGACTTTAAAAACTTATAACAGTTGTTACTAAGACCTATTTTAAGCTAATCAAATTTGGTTTAAGAGCCAAAAGGCTCTGGATAGCTGATAACATCAGTTAGTGCTGCTATGCCAAACACTCTTTTAGATTTAAAAAAACTCATTTTAAGCTAACAAAACAGATTTTAAAGAGTGAAAGATTAAAACCAGATAAGCATAATCCTATTTAAGGACATTTAAGCACTTTCTCAAAACTAATAAGCATTCAACAAGTAGCATTCTCAATTAGCAGTTTAAGCTAAATTCAAACATATTATAGAGAAGTCTAAGACTAATGACATAAAAACAATAAGCAATCTATGTAAAGCAATAATAAGCAATATAAAACAGAAATAAGCAACAATAAGCAAGATTAAGTAGATTAATAAGCAGTAGAATAAGCTAAACCAGAAAAATGAACTATAAAAGGAATTTTTTAACTTACTTTGGTCCCTTGCATAAAACAGGGATTCAACATGCTCTTAGAGCTATTCAACAAGCTCCAGCTTGTTTAAAAACAATCCGGTAAACCCATAAGCCCTTCCAAGTTATGCTTATCATCCAAAAGCTAAAAAAACATAAACTTGCTTAATGAAACAGTAGAAACTCACAAAAGCTATTGGATAAGCTTATATGAGTATAACAGGTTCTATAAGCTTACAAGAGCTTATAGAAATGACTTGTGAACAAAAATAAGCTTGAATGCATAAAACTTTAAAAGAGACAGATTTGTAAAAACTTAAAACTGAAATTTGCATTAATTCATTAAAAGGTTACAAGACTTTTAAAAGTAAAAGACAATAAGTAAAATAAGCTAAAAATAAGCTACAAATAAATTTTACACTACTCCTATACTACATTCAAAATACTCCTCCCTGTTACAATGAAAACCTAATCTATTTATATAAAAACTAAGGTGCAGGGTGTGTTTCTTGTGTGAGTGATATCCAAACTTCAATCTGAGCCCTTCAATCCATCTTGTGCTTCTTCAATTTAATCCAAGCCCTTGAATTTGTCCCATCCAATCAATTCTCTTAGGATTGCCATCGTGGATTTGTTGGTTTGTGAAGTGGGGTCGAAGGTGAGAGTGATGGGTTTGTTTGATGGAGCAGGGGTCGAGGAAAGGGATGGATGAATAGTAGTTCTTGGTGGTATATTTGGGTGCAGGGTTAACGGGAGTTAGGGGTTAGGGACTAACGGTGTAAAGATTAGGACTAAGGGTGAAATGGTTTAGGGACTAGAGGTGTAATAGTTTAGGGACTATCTTTGTTAGTCCCCAAGGACTAACAATGTAAAAGGCTTAAGGGTTTATGGTTATAGGCTAGTGGGCTTATGAACTTGGGCCGGTTTAAGTGGTTTTGGATTTGGGCTTTTATAATTGATTTAGGCTTATAACATAGGCTTTTAATTTAATAATTAAGCTTAATGGGCTGACTCGGCCCATTAATTTGGGTGCGGGTTGGCCCATTTAAGATGCACACGTCTTTGGCTTCGACTTTAACTTTGACTTTTTGACTCTAACTTTGACTTTTTACGCTCTTTCCATTCCCGTGCTCGGTTTTGTCGATTTTGTCTTTGTTTTTGTCCTTTAGTGAATATCCGTTACCTGCACAGTATACAAAGCAAAACATACATATATTTGGCATTTTATGTCCGTTTTGGTATGTGTAATTAAGCACATACCAGTACCTGTAGGCTCAGCCCCTAACAACTTGGGAAGAGGAGGTAGAGATTCTTGAATATTACACTCAGACTCAGAGTTAGAGGTAATCTCAGAAGCATTCTCAGTTGGAGACTCATTAACCTTGGTGAACAGAACTTCCTTTGAGGAGATTTGTTCTTTCCTCTTGCCTCTTCCACTCAGGGCACGAACAATGTTCCCAGGGATTTGCTCAGTGAGCAATTGTTCAAGGGTGACTTTGCTGGATGTCCATTTCTCAATGACTTTTTTAAGTCAGAGATTTCATCTCTTTGAGATTCATTTTCCATATTTAATTAGGCAATCTCATTTTGGAGAGAGCAGTTTACATTGGTATTTTTAAGGTCAGCCAGTTCAGACTTGTATGAGGACAACTCTTAACTAAGAGAGCTGAATTTTCTGATAAAATTTTTCCTCTAATCCTCCACATAATGGAGATTAACATAGGTATAATCTAAGACATGTTTCCTTTCATCACCATCTTTCATTAAAAGAAGTCTTTGTACCTTCTTCATGGGATTCAAACGACTGGACCTAATCTAGCATCAACCTTTCTAAATAGATGGCTAATCCTCAACGATCAGCCATAAATTTCCTTGACCCTTTATAAGCTTTTATCCCAAAGGACACTGATCTCTATCCCAGTCAATGACTCTGCAACCAACCCCCTTTTCACTTTTACCTTTGACTTTGGCATCAATCTTTTTGGTGAGGACAACTATTTTAGCTTTAAGTCCTTTGTATTTTACTTTGTAATCCTTTTGATGGGTGTCAACACTTTGATTGTGTTAAGATGCTGAGTTTGTGTGAAATTTGGGTTTGTTGAATGATTTTTTTGAAGAAGGATAAGAGGGAGTGGAAGTTTTGGTTGAGGGAGAGTCTTTTTAAAAGTGACCTAGTTTACCATACAGCAATAACACTGGTTTTCCTTTAGACTTTTCAATGGTTTTCGTTGCTTACCCTTACCCTTCCAGATTCTTGTTAAAATCCCTTTCTGATTGCCAGGAAGTGCGCTATCATGAAAAGCAAGCATTCAAGTCAGCCGAAAGTCACTGCCGCTCCTGGTGTTTCTTCAACATCTGAGTCACTTTCCTGTTACATAGGTGTTAGAAATCATGCTTTTGAGCTGCGAGACCTAAATTGAGAATCTGGTTAAAAAACTCTGTTTCATAGAATCTAATCTTATCAGCCCTCCTCATTAGTTATATTTGCCTTTACAAGCGGTTTAGAGTAATCATTTTTGATAGAGTTATTGGTCCTCTGATTTTGATTCATACTTACCCATTTTCTTAGCAAGCTGTTGACAAACATGGCATTCACTTCAGCTTGAGGAATCAAGAAACCTTTGTTTTCAAGGTCATTTAACTAGACTTTGAGCCTAGTATAGGTTCCTTGCACTTTTTCACCCTCCAATGCTTTAAAAGCATTAAATTTGAGTCTTAAGGCAGCAATATTGGTATCCTTGTATCAAAGGGTCCCTCATGAGCCAAGATTAGGCCAGTCTATATAGCCTTAGCAGTGGTACATTTGATAACAAATTTCATGACATTATTTGGTAAACAAGAAATAATGATGCTTTTTAATATCTTATCTTGATTAGCAAGTTTTCTGTCCTTAGGTGACCATTGATTTAAAGGTTTGGTTAACGGATTTGTAGAGGTAGACAAAGGTGACATGGGCAAAAATGGTCCATTTTCTAATACTTTAAGAAGATAGGGTTCAAGACCATCAAGGTAGACCAAGAACCTATCCTTCCAGCTAGAAAAATCCTCTACATCAAAGTTAGGAACATTTGTGACATGAGAACCTCCTCTTGAATCAAGAAGTTATAGGAGGTCCTCATTAACAACATTTTGAGCTACATTAGTTATATTCGTGTTGTTAGTATTGTCAATAGGCATGGTATCAACACGGTTGGGACTACTAACATTACCAGTATTTGCTCTTAAAGGTGGTGGGATAGGTGGTATAGTTCCAGATATGATTGGATCTTGATTTTATAACAAAGAACAGTTTATAAAGGTTTTGTAAATCAAACACTGCTTTGATACCATTTAAAGTCCTAACTAACACGTCTTTATGGAAGATAACACTCATCAAGTAGTAAATAACACAAGTAATAAATTTTCAATCGTGTAATGCTTTATTGATATAATCAAAGTATTACAATATGCTAATCGCATAGGTTGAATGACAATATGAGATCGCCCTTTGAACAAGTAAACTTGACAATGAATCAAGTTTACAAGTGAACTTACAGAGTCTTGTTGATAGGATCAGCTGACTAAAGTGTAAGTCTGACAAAGGAGTAAATGCTATAATAAAGACAACAATAAAAGCGATAAACATTTACTCCTAAAAAATTCTCTATTTATAGTGATCCGAGGTTGTATCCTTAGTGGGGGCAGTTGGGACATGTCAAGAATCCTGTGGTGGAAGTACAACTACATTTAATGCACGTTCATTCTTGGAAACATCCCGCCTATACTTTTGTGAATAATTCTGCCAACTGTTCACAAATTTCACCAACTCGTACTTTAGTTCAGGATTTAAGTCAAACATAACTTTGTCCCGCCATTATGCTTTATCAACTTATCCCACCTAAACTTCACTCAGAGAAGCTAAGTTTAGCCTGCTCTTCTTCAAAGGGTAATAGGATCATCATGGTATTGCTACCCCTAACTCTCATTAAACCTTCAGTGTATTCCTTCTACATACCAGCTGATATCCATCCCAACTGATGAGTATGTCTTCCAGTAATCTTTGACATCCTTGACGGTTTCTTTGATTGAATACGTCTGAGGTGCTCACTGAGGCTTTGCACTCAGCGAGTCCTTCACTACTCTCTGATGCTTTGTACTCAGCGAGTCTTCATTGCTCACTGATGCTTTGCACTCAGCGAGTCTCCAATACTTAGCCTAATTTCTGTTTAAATCTAGGTAAAGATAATTGGGCACTGAATTGGCCCAACATAATTTGAACCTGTAGTGTTCTAATTTACATATATGTCATATGAGAGAATATATTATTACCCGAAATTTCAAGAGGTAATTTATAAGTGTATTTTCATAATTGGAATTTGTAGAAACTAGAAGGGGGGTTGAATAGTTTTAAAACTTATATTGTCGACTTATGTGAATTTAAGAGATATACACAAGTATATATGATAGTGATGCAATAAGTAAAAAATATACGGAATATAAGCTAGTAAAGATAAGAAAGATCAAACCGATGACACAATGATTTATAGTGGTTCGGCTACGAAGCTCCTCTTCGCCCTACTCCACTCCCCAAGTACCCAACTTGAGAGTTATCTTCACTATGTCAACAAGCTCCCTTTAGGCGGAGAAAACCATACACGTCGCTTACACTTTTCCGGTACTAAGCTAAATACCGAGTTCTACTTCGAGATAGAACCAATCTAACACACTATGTATTTTGTGGCCTAAATACTAACCTATCATACACATATGATACACACAACACACAACACAAGATATACAAGATGAATGATTATCACAAACATGATGACACAACTAAAACTAATAACACTTGAAGCTTGACGTCTTCTTGAGTGTTCTTCACTAAAGAGTGGAATGAGTTGATCACTTGTAATGGATTATATAACAAGTATAATGATCAAAGAATATACAAAAGATAAAATATGTAAAAAATATATTTGTCAAGAGTTGTCTAAAATGAAGACTTAAGGTTGGTATTTATAGGAAACCTTTTGAAATTCAAATATGTCCCAGGGGAATGATTCGTGCGACTCACCGATCTCCCATACCCTGGATTCGTCTAGTGTATTTGGTGGATCCGTAGGTAGAACTGGGATGGCATTTGTCATTTTGTGATTAACCCCAAATCTATACAAAATATTGTTTTGTACTTATTAAAACTAGTTTAATAGATTCTTCTAAAAAAATATTTCTTATCACCAATAAGGAAAGATTTTCTTGATTTGAAAAGATTGTTTCCACTTATGGTTAATCTTATTTTGTCTTAAATGATAAATATAACTAGCTTATAATTAATCATGTGTTAACCTAAATCATTTGATTAGAAAAGGTGTATGCAAATGATAATATTTTTCT
>BQNB010206158.1:0-10567 GCA_026074375.1 Tanacetum coccineum | reverse complement strand
CAACGATCTGAGTTATCAAACTTAGTGACCATTCGTCTTTATAACATATCAAAACTCACACCAGCGATCTTGGTTGGATTCAATCTTGTGACCATCTAGTTTTGATATATTGCCATTGTCTTTCTAAAAACAAAAACCTTCAAATGCCAATGACCAAAGCAATCAAATATGCCCCTCAATGTGGTGATATGATTGTTGAATCTGTCTTTTTTTCAAGTAACAACTTTATAGGAAATTTCAATTACCCATAAAGTGTCCCAACCTATAAAAATATTTGTAAATTCTTGAGAAATTGCTTTTTGGCTGAGGCTTTTATGAAAACACCAACAATGTTATACTAGAACTACCTGAGGGAGTTCTGGTGTACTGATGTGGTTGAAGACCCAAACCCATCGACTGATGACTCTGAGGCTCGTCCTCTCAAAGAGTTCATAATCAAGTTCACTGTGAAGAATGGCCAAATGCCATTGACTTTAGACTATAAGACCTTCTATGAAACCACATGACTTGATTATAACAAAGGCGACTATGTTACTCATCCATCCCTTGAGGTTGTAAAAGCTGAACTTGCAAAAATTGAAATCAATGAGGCATTGGTACATAATACCTCAGTGATTAATACATCCTTTTTTGTGGCTTGGAGGATCCTGCTGACTTTTGTCATTTAGGTCCTCGGCGGGAATCATTCATCTACAGAACAATTAAATTCAACTCAATAGTTGATCGTCTTCAGTCTCCTCACAAGGACTAAGATCGACATTGGAGAGATTATATTTAGTGATCTTGTAACCATGCTTATGGTCAAGTCTAGGCAAAGATATATTTCCTATCTTATATTTGTGTCCTGTGCCCTAGAAGAGTTACTGGGTTCCAATTATCCTTTGGACCAAAAATTTGGGAATCTTCCTAACGTTCCGAGTCAAACTAATTTTACTAAGAACCCATCCAAAGTCACCCCAGTTGAATTGATGGCCTTAATGATTGATGTCAATAATCTTGAATCCTCAGACTCCACTTCCTTTATCTGAAAAGACAAGGAAGAAGAAAAAGTCTTAGAATGTGACTCAACCCAAACCAAAGTCACGTGGCCCTAAGGCTTCTGGAGCACACTCTCATAAAGAGAAAAAGTCCAAGACTAAAAAGACCTTCCTTGTTAAGACCACTATCAAACCAACCAAAGAGAAAGTGCCAATGGAGACCATTGGTACATCACAGTCAGTGTTCTCGGGCCAAACTACTGATCCCCAAGATACAAAGGGAGACATACAACCTGCTATTAAGGGACTGCCTACCACACTCGATGAGGGCACTCGCAGCTCAAAGCATTTTCTTAAGGGTAAACCTACTGATGCCAAAGACCCAAGAGGAAACAAACAACCCACTAGTATGGGATCGCGTTTCACTCACCCTGATGATGGTACTCACAAAACCTAGCCTTTACCCGAGGGGACAAACAACGACCCCAAAGACTCAGGGAGATTCACATAACTCGCTAATAGGGGTTACCTAAAGCCTTGGTGATCACTCAGGGGTCGGCACTAAGTACCTGGGGTGGGATCAAACTCAATCTACTTCCGATTGAGTTGTCGACCTAATTAAAAAAAAGCAAGATTCCTCTAAAGTGGAGTTGGATTATGAACCTTTGATACTGTACAACTTTGGTGAATATTCAGCTTTGCAATGAGATCTGAGGAAGAGTGATGTTTTCCAAAGCAATAAATTCATAAGACTGAAATTACCAGTTATTAAATGGAAACACAAGTAAAAGTATAACCCACGTATGTAGCATAATCTTTTTAGGTAAGACCCGGCTGACCAAGGATTTGCGTAATGTTCAAATAATCCGAATAAAAATAAACTTTAAGCATATGTAAAATAAACTGAACTGAAATCAATAAAGAGAACGAATGAAAATCCTCGGAACATTTCATATAGCTCATAATCAGATGTGATAGTACTATCTTAATACTAGTGACTATTAATTTATAACAAGGGTTTCTCGTCAGAAATAAGTTTACACAAATTAACATTGTTTAACTAATACTTATATTTAGTAACTCGATCAAATGTGTCACTCAAATAATCTAAATTAACCTATATTATATCAAATCTATTATGTTTAACAAAAACGTAAGTGATTTCTCCTCACAAATGATAAAGATCAAAGACAAGTCTTTAAAACTATATAGTACACAACGGGTCTTTCGACCTATACCAGTATGCGTATATAATCAAAGTTGATAATCAAAGTTTATAAGATTAGACATGATAGGATTTTAACATAAGCTTATATTAATAAGATCGTAATTATACCAAACGCTTATTCATTCTATTATTTTAACCGAGTAGTCATCGAGAGATTTAGCCTCCATGATAAAAGTTTCAATAACAAAATAAGTAGATAAACAGAAACATACTCTATCTGGTAAAATAAAGGGATCAACACTACCCGTAACAAGTATAAAATCGTAGTACAACCTTTATTTTTTCTAAATATATATTTTCTTCTTCGTTCTTCGGGTTGATCTTCTATCTATAACTTCATGTGTTTATAAGTGGAATCTGAATTGAGGGAATTAAGAGGAATGATAATGATTTGATGAAGAGATGAATGATTTTGAGATATGAAAAAGTGTGTGAAATTCGTCTCTATTTATAGGCTGAGTAAGGGTCGAAGTGCGGCGCACAAGAAATATTATGTGTCGTCACTTAGGTGTTTAATGTGGATACATGTAATTTCCATATATTTTCTTCTTAATGTAGAAGGAAGTGCGGCGCACAAAGAAAGTTGGTGCGACGTACTTGTGAGTTAATGCGACTTCATTTAATTATCTTATTCATTGACTTGATAAAAGATGCGAGACCACAAAAGGAAATTTAGTGTGCGTACTTTCTTCATCTTGCTTTCCAATAACTATAAACACTTGACTTTGTTCTTTTTGAGCTCGGGATGACTTCAAGTGAACCTGCACATAATTCATGCAATTAAGTATCGAGAGTTCACGAGAAATGATCAAATATATATAAATAACGCCGTCAAAAACATGTATAATTAAGGCGTTATCAAATCCCTTCACACTTAGCTGTTGCTTGCTCTCAAGCAATCAAAGCGTGAAAAACAACATCATTTATCGTGACGTGGATAAAATTTAGATTTAACAAGTGTTTACTGGTTGAGATAACTTTCCAGGCATAGACACATAACAGAGCACCTCACAAAGGAATGTGTTTGATTTTTAATTCACTAATAAATTCACTCGAGCACAAGATAGGGTTTGTATAATTGTGAAGAGAATGAAATGCCAGACATAATCTAGATAGCTACCATAGGTGTGTGCAAGACACTTAAACATTACCAATGGGGCATGAGCACCAGGCAAAATCTTAAAGAGGCAGAACTTGATACTAACGAGGGTGAATAGCATATACTGATCTCTTGTGCCGAAACTTAAGCTTTTAAACTTTAAACTTTTATTTCTTCTTCTTTTTTATATACCAAAGTGATAACTAAGGCTGGCACGAAACTTCTTCTTTAAACTTTGATTACTTCAGCGGAATAGCACTAAAAATGGAGTGCTTACATTTAACTAGGAGCTTACTAATATAATTTCACCAAATAACACATGAATTTTTCTATAAATTAATCTCAATTGTGTCTAGTAAATGATGAATAAGCATAAGTCTAGGGGGAGCTACTAATTAACCGGCACAGAAACCGAATATAATTTTCAACCAATACCATTGCTCTGGAAAAGGCGACAAGTTACAAATACACAGCCGTAACGACGGATGATACACTTGCAATTACATTCAAACCTTAAGTCTAACAAGCTAAAGCCTCAATAAATCATAGGTCTCAAAAGTGATACCCGAACTCTTTTAGTCTTTAAATTCTCACAATTTTATGTAGACTAGTTTGTGCTAGAATATAGTGTCCACACGGTTAGACTTGCCTTACTAAGAGCATATTTTATATTTAAAAGCATATATATATATTTTTAAAAGATTTCATAAAAAAAATTGCAGGGCAAACATGGAGGGATATGATTAATTTTTTCTATTTGGCTCCCCTCCACACTTAAGTTGAACATTGCCCTCAAAGTGATAACTGATAAACAGATAACAGAGGAAAAAGGTACTTTCTCTGAGCATAGAGACTGTAGTTGCGAAAGAGCAATCCTTAGCAAACACCATAATATTTTAGGCGTAAGCTATAATTACCTGCAAAACAGAAAACTACAAAAAGCACATAAAAAATAAAATATTTTTGGTTTTTTAGAAAGATAAAAAATAGCTAGATGAGTGAAAGTTAAATGAAGGAAGGACCTACTCCACACTTAAATAAAGCACGGGTTGCCTCTCGAGAAGCACTTAATTTTTAAGAGAGTCGTTAGCTAGACTCCTGCTTCTGGAGTTCATTCTTTAGGAAAGAATGGAGTGATTGCTTCCCTTTGGTCATTATAATCTTCTTCTTCATGATATAAACTTTTATCCTTTAGCCTTAATAATGAAATGTTTTTTCCATCCTTTTCTCCATATATTTAACATATCTAGATGGATAGTAATGTGTTCACTAGGTATGGCCTAGCCAGCGAGATCACGAACTTTGACGGTTTGATTTTAATTTGAATGAAAGAGCAATACGTTGTTTGAGTTTGAATTTCCTTTTCTCATCTTGAGTTTCCAGCAAGCACAATTTTGGTTCTTCTTGTATAGACAGAGTTCATATGCTTGATGTCTGAAATTCGTCAACTTAAATGTAATTGAACATTTTTGTTTTCTCACCAACACGATGAGATCTGGGTTAGTATTCAGGCCCAGAAGCACGGTGTATATTCAATTTCAAACGGCAGGTGGTAGTTTTTTTTACCGGATACAATATTGTATGGTGTTTTACTGTTGGTATTATAGAAAGCAGTATGAAAAAGCCCCACATAGCATCATCAAGTTTTCTTTGACGAGATGGCAGGATTTTTCTTTAACAGTTTTATTTCAAGAAATCTTTTAAGGGCTCTATTCCGTGTTTTCAACTTGACCACTCGTTTGAGGGTGTACGATTAGAGAAACGGTGGTATAACCTACTCCATAACTTATTCATGTTTTCTCCATTATCTTGTTTTGTACGAAATGAGTTCTCGATCGCTATGAAGCTTTGGGCATTCCGAAATGACAAAATAATTTCTTTAGAAAAGTAACAACAACTCTGGCATCGTTTATTGGTAAGGCTTGAGCTTCGGCCCACTTAGATACATAGTCAACAACAACTAAGATGTATTCGAATTTGTATGACTTCGAAAAAGGTCCCATGAAATCGATACCCCATATGTCAAAAAATTTGCATACTTGAAATATTTCCTGTCTTTTGACATGCTTCCCAAATGCGAACTTGAGTATGAGCTTCTTTGATGATGGATGGCCGGTAAAAGCCTGAGTCTAAAACTTTTTTAGCGGTTGTATTTGGTCCATAATTCCACCGGTGGGTCCGTGTGACGTTGGTCATAAATGGTTCAGGTATTTTGGTCAAGAGACACAGCGTCTCAACATACCAACCATCAAACATACTTTAAAGAGTGTAGGGTTCCTCTCAGAAGTAGTGTTTGAGGTCAAAGAAAAACTTGTTCTTTTGCTGGTACGCCATTCCTTTAGGTATGATATCACTTACCAAATAGTTTCCAAAGTCTGCGAACCATGGTTCGTCTCTAGTGTTTATTTCATGAGAGTTTCTCCAGGAAAATTATCGTCGACTTCACTGTCATCACTTATTTCATCATTTTCAATTCGAGATAAGTGATCAGCGGTAACATTTTATGTACCTTTTATGTCTTTAGTTTCAATATCAAATTCTTATAAGAGCAGTATCCAACGAATAAGACGTGGCTTAACATCTTGTTTTTTGAATATGTGCCTAAGAGCTGAGTGATTCAGTTTGCACGATCGTCTTTGATAATACCAGATAGGATTGCAAAATTTTGTCCAAATGCAAAGACTACACCAGTATTTTCCTTTTAGTGATTGTATAGTTATGTTGAAAGCTGCATATTGAGAGTTTTGCTGCAAAGTAGATTGGTGAAAGTTTTAACCCATCTTTTTGACCTAGATTTCCTCCAACTGAGAAATCACTTGCCATCACATGAGTTCACACGAAAAGATTCAAGTTTAGGCATACAATCACAGAAGCATAGTGAGCCTTTTCTTTTAACAAATATGATGCGTTGTGACATTCGTCATCGAATTTAAATGGAGTATCTTTTTTAAGCAATTTGTTAAGAGGACGGACGATTTTTGAGAAATCTTTAATGAATCTTCGGTAGAAACCTGCATGTCCTAGAAAACTTCTAATACCTTTGATATTAGTGGGGGTGGAAGTTTGGAGATTACATCGATCTATTGCTTGTCGGACATCGAGGCCTGCTTTGGACACCTTATATCCAAGCACAATTCCTTTTTTTTTACCATGAAGTGACATTTTTCCTAGTTAAGGATAAGATGTGCATCTTTGCAACGTTGAAGCATTTTATCAAGATTGTTCAGACAGTTATCAAAGGAGTTTCCAAAAATGGAGAAATCGTCCATGAATGCTTCGACTCCATTCTTTGATATGTCATGAAATATAGCCAACATGCACCTTTGGAAAGTAGCCGGAGCATTACATAAACCAAAAGGCATTCTTCTATAAGCGTAAGTACCAAAAGGATATGTGAACGTTGTTTTTTCTTGGTCCATAGGATTGATTGGTATTTGAAAATATCAGAAAAACCATCACGAAATAAAAAGTATTTATTTCCTGTGTGTCTTTCTAATATTTGATCCATGAATGGAAAAGGGAAGTGGTCCTTCGCAGTTGCTTCATTGAGTTTACAATAACCGATGCATACTCGGTAACCTGTAACAGTTCTTGTTGGAACAAGTTTATCTTTTTCGTTGGTAACAACTATAATACCACATTTCTTGGTTACACAGTGAATGAGACTTACCCAAGGCTAAATCGGGCGATTGGTAAATGATACTGTAATCGAGCAGATTTTATCGATTTCTTTTCACTAACTGCTTGGCATGAATTGGATTCAATCTTCTTTGTTTTTGAACAACTGGTTTATTGTCTTCCAGGAGTTGAATTTTATGTTTACGGAAAGATGGGCAGATTCCAGGAATGTCTATGGTTTTCCAAGCAAAGGTTTGCTTGTGTCTTTTAAGGACGGAAACTAATTTGTTTTTGTTTTGTTTAGAAAGCTGAGATGATATGACCACCGGAAGAAAAGAGGGTTCTTCCAATAATGCATATTCTAGGTTATCAGGAAGAGGTTTGAGTTCAAGATCCATAGGAGGTTCTTCAAGAGATGTTTTAATCTTATAATCGGTGTTAAAGGTGATTTTCTCAAATGATGGTTCTTCGGTGTCGGATTCTAATTCAGAATTTTCATCAGCAATCATTGCCATGAATTCATCGAATTCAGCAAAAAGTTTTTCTTCGAGGATGATTCCTTTGATGAAATGGAGGATTTCACTACCTTCATCATGAGGAGAATCGAAATCTTCTTCTAAGATTTCATCGATGACATCAATACTTAAACATGTATCATCGTTTGAGTAAGAATGTTTCATCGCAGAATCAATATTAAAGATCATTCGTTCAGTTCCAACTCTGAGATTGAGTTCCTTCTGTTTAAACCTCAACGCTTCGAATACTACTTCGACAATGTAAGAAAAGGTCTCAAATGATAAGGGTGTAAATTTTATTGCTCTTCTTCCATTTCTGAGAATAACGAAATTGGTAGGGAAGGTGAATTTACCAACTTCAACGAGCATATTTTCAGCTATTCCAACAGGATATTGGAATGATCAGTCGGCTAATCTCACACTCATTTTAGTAGGTTTGAGAGTTTCGAGAGATAACTTCGCGTATAAGGAATACGGCATGAGATTGATGCTAGCACCAAGGTCGGCTAGAGCATTACATGAGAAAGCTTTGTTGAAGTTACATGGAATGAGAAAACTTCCAGGGTCTCCAAGTTTTGGTGGAACTTTGTTTTGAAGTATGGCGGAACTTTCATCGCTTAGGAAAGCGGCTGAAATTTGTTCGATTTTGTGTTTGTTACTTACGAGTTCCTTGAGAAATTTTCCATAGTTGGGCATTCTGGCTAAAACATCGACAAGAGGTACGTTGATTCGAACGGCTCGAATCATGTCGAGGAGTTTTCCATATTGGCTTCACCTTTTTATCTTTTCAAAAGGCATTGAGAATGGGATTTTTGGTTATACGGTTTTGGTTGAGGTGTAGGTTCATCATCTTCATCATCGCTATCGAAGTTGATAGGAGTTTCAGCATCATTTTGTTGATCGTTTAGGTTAATAGGTGGGTCATAGGTTTTACCACTTAGTGTAAATACAACATTTACATGTTCGTTCGAACCTTTTGGTGGTTGAATAGGGTTATAGATGAGCTACTTTTGGGTTAAGGTTGATGTTACTACTGGGAAGAGATCCAGAAGGTCGACCAGATTGCTTTGTCAGCAAATTTGTCAATTAGCTTTGAGATTTTGGATTGAGGCTTGATGATTTTTGGTTGTTGTTTTGAGTTTGGTTTTGAGATCCATAAAGTGTCTTTGACAAAGAGATAGGTCGATTGTTATTGAGCTTTTAATGAAATTCGAACTTAGTTTATTTTTAAAGGTCGAATTTATCATCAGAGTTAGATTGATAGTTGTCTCGGTTGTAATCGTTTCTTCCGCTTGAACGCCAATTATCGCGGTTTGAATTACGATCGCGGTAATCATTGTAAAAATGAGTACGACGGAAGGTTTGTCATCATCGTTATGATCAGGGTTTAGTTGTTTTGAACGAGATTGAAATTCTTTATACTGAGCATCCATTTTCATGGTCATGGCATCCATTCGGGCCATAATTTTGTTAGTGTCAGAATTACTGCTACCTTTATCGGTGAAAGGAACGGTTTTCTTAAGAGATGGTTTTGTTTTTTGGTTTTTAGCCCAGTCGAGCTTGAGTAAGACTTTGTCTTCGAGAAGCTGATAAGCTTGGTTTGGTGTTTTACAGAGATAAATACCACCAGCTGTGCCATTTAAAACTTCTTGGGTAGTTTCGTTTAGGCCGTGATAAAAGATGTTTATGATGTTTCCTTTGGACAGATTGTGACCATGGCAGTTTCTGTGCATTTCCTTCTTACGAAGCTAAGCATCGGTTAGAGATTCCGTTATCAATGATGAGAAAATGCTTAGATTTCTCTAGTGTTCGAACGCAAAGAGTTGGGGGAAAGAATCGGCTAATGAAAGCGGTTCAAATTTCATCCCACATTTCGATAGTTCCTTTGTTTAGTTCATCCAACCATGTTTTTGCTTCTCTAGAAGAGATTAGGGAAACATCATCAGGCGGACAACTTCATTCTCGGTGTCTTTGTATTTAAACATATCACATATTCTAAGGAATTCGTGAATGTATTTGCGCATATCGGTTTTAATTCTACCATCGAATAGGTTTCCTTTGGCAAGAGTCAAGTGGTTACCTTTAATGGCAAATTCGTTTGCGGTTTCAGGAATGGTGATTGCGGAACCGAGAGTCGGAGCGACAACACGATCCGCAGCCCACATGGGTTCATCATCTATGGGATTAAGGTTTTGAAGGGTAAACGAAGAAAGTGACGGAAGTAATTTATGCCGAGAATTGCAGCTAACAACTCTTGGTTTGTTTGAGGTGGATTGTTCATTGGTTCGAATGATACTCTCTGTTTCGTATGACGAAGTCTTCGATTCAAAAGGAAGAAGTACGTTCAATTTCAGGTAATGGTTCGACAAGTCAGAGTTGGAAGCACGTGAAATGCAACCAAAAGAGAATTTGTTTGGAGTTCAGTTTGCCAAAAAATTAATAACGGCCATTTTGAAAAAGAGGGGGTGTTAAAAATTATTTTAAAAGTTTAATTACGAAACAGCTTTGAAATCCCTGGCAGTGGCGCCAATAACTTTGATGTGTTTCAAATGCTTTAAATTTATAAGACTGAAATTACCGGTTATTAGATGGAAACACACGGGTAAAAGTATAACCCACGTATGTAGCATAATCTTTTTAGGTAAGACCAGGTCGTCCACAGGGATTTGCGTAGTGTTCGAATAATCAGTGAAAAATAAACTTTAACAGATTTAAAATAAACTGAACTGAATTCAATAATGAGAAAGATGACTACTCGGATAATTTCATATAGCTCATAAGCAATGGTGATAATTACGATCTCAAACTTTAGGACCTTAACTTATAAAAAGGATTTTTTCATCAGAAAATGTTTTCACAAATTAACTTGTTTAACTTAAGACTTATGTTTAGTTAACTCGATCAAATGTGTCACTCAAATAATCTAGTTACTATTATATCAAATCTATTTTGACGTAAGTGGATTTCTCGTCACAGACGATAAAGATCAAAGACAAATCTTTAAAACTATATAGTTCACAACGGGTCTTTCGACTTATACCGGTGTAAGTATATAATCAAAGTTGATAATCAAAGTTTATAAGATTGGATACGATAGGATTATAACATAAGCTTAAGATTAACAAAATAC
>BQNB010206155.1:0-10567 GCA_026074375.1 Tanacetum coccineum | reverse complement strand
TCCATACATTAAACACATACACAAAACAAACACCAAACAATTACCCACCAATAAAACAAAAGAAAATGCCTGATGGCTTTACTGGTGTTAACAGTGCGATGACGGATAATGCTAATTTTGCTATCGTTTTGGTGCCATATGGTTATAACGAACCCTATGGCACCCGGTACCTGGTGATTGTGGGATGTATACAACAAACATATCCTAATTAGTTACGGCCATATATTAGTTTGTTACAACATAACAAAACATATACAGGAATACCACATTGTCTTATCAATGAAAAGTGAAAACAAGTCCCGAGTTTATGCAGCCGTAAATAATGAACCGTGCATTCATGCACAACACAACATGAGATATACGTTTGCTGAAACACACCCCGTTCAGAACACCAAAGAAAAGTATGAGAGACCCGTTAGCAAGAAAATGTAGAGATGACCAAATGAACAAGTACTTTGAATAGAAATGGCGTAGTAAGTTACAAGTATTTTAACTCGAATTGGAGGGGTACGTGAGCCAGGCTAAGGCGGTAGTGCAACGCCAAAGTGACTCGCAAAGACCCGAATGGTAAGTTATAGGTTGTAAGATGAAGGGAGTTTTGAGTTGGAAAGAAAAGACCTTGTCCTGGACACAACTTAATATATCTTAGAACTTTGATTAAAGCTTTATAATGAGGTGTCCTTGGATCATGAGAGAATTGGCTTAGAGCTTGAGCTGCAAAAGCAAGATCAGGTCTTGTGATTGTGAGGTAAAGTAACTTGCCCACTAATGTTCTGTATTGAGAAGGGTCTGAGAGTGGTTCTCTATCAGTGGAGTTTAGCTTGATGATGGGATCTAAAGGTATAGATAGGAGACTAGCATGTTCAAGCAATTCCAAGGCATATTTCCTCTGTGTCATAGCAATGCCAGTCTTATTTCTTAAGAATTCAATACCAAGGTAGTAGCTGAGTTGACCCAAGTCTTTGATGCTGAACATATCATAGAGTTTAGTCTTGATGAAGGTGATAAAGGAACTATCTGGACCAGTTAAAAGTATGTCATCAACATAGACTAAAAGAGTGGTAATGGATCCTTTGTGAGTGATTGTAAAGAGAGAGGTGTCCACATAGCTTTGCATGAATCCCAACTGAAGAAGGAATGTTGTAAGCTTCTCAAACCACTGTCTGTTGGCTTGTTTTAAACCTTAGAGAGATTTGGTAAGTTTGCAGACAGCATTTGGAGGTAAGGGTTGAGTATATCCTTTTGGAACAGTCATATAGACTTCCTCATGTAGATCACCATGAAGAAAAGCATTGTTGATGTCCAGTTGTTCAATTTACCAATCCTCTTTAATTGCTACAGCAATAAGAGTCCTTACTGTGACCATCTTAGCAACAGGAGCAAATGTCTCTTTGTAGTCTATTCCTTCTTTTTGGTTAAACCCTTGAGCCACTAATCTTGCCTTGTATCTTTCAATGTTGCCATCAGCTTGAAGTTTGATTTTGTATACCCATTTAGAACCTATGGGTATTTTGCCTTGTGGTAAAGTGGTAAGAGTCCAAGTCTTGTTTTGTTCTAAAGCCTGTATCTCCTTATTCATAGCCTCTATCCATTTCACATCTTTAGAAGCTTGGGTAAAAGATTGTGGTTCTTTGATAGCATCAATGTTGTGAATAAGGTTTGATGAGGTGGTGGTGAGGTTAATGTAATTGATGTATTTGGAATGATGATGTTTAGTGTTTGTAGTATTGATTAGTGATTTAGGAGAATGTAATGAAGTCCTTTAAGAGCAGTTGGAGTTGTTTGGTTCTGTGATGTTCAATAGGTATTGGAGTTCTGGGGTATTGGTTTAGGGGTAAGGGGAAAAAGTGGTGTGGCTTGGGTGTTCTGAGGTATTGGATCAGGTCAATGCTATGGTATGGTTCAGGTGAAAGATTGAATGGAGGAGAAAGGATTTGGGTATGTTTCAGGTGTTATGAGGAGCTGTTGATATGTAAAGGGGTGTTTTGGGATTAGGAAATTGGTCTAAGGAGTATTTGAAGAGGTGAAGTAGTTGGATCAGTAGTGGAGTTGGGGTGATGGATCAGTGAGAAAAGGAAAGATGGTTTCAATAAAGGTAACATTTCTGCTTGTGAATTTTCTTTTCGGTGATGGATTGTAAAGAAGGGTAGCCATTTTGTATAGGTGGATATCCAATGTAACTGTGGGGGAAAGCTTTGGGTGCAAATTAGTTATTTGTGGCGTATAAAACAGTGCTTGACATCCATTGATACTAATATGAGTGAGGTCAGGTGCTTTAATGTATAGACATTCATAAGGATTTTTGTTGTTTAGAACTTTGGATGGTAATCTATATATGAGGTAGGTGGATGTAAGTATGCAATAACCCCAAAGGTGAAGTGGAAATTTGGCTTGGAAAAAGAGTGATCTGACCATTTCAAGAAGTTGTCTGTGTTTCCTTTCTAATCTAGCATTTTGTTGTGGTGTATAAGGACATGATGTTTGGTTTATGATTCCTTTGGTTTGAAAAAATGTGGAGAGTGACTCATTTAAAAATTCTGTTCCATTGTCACTTCTGACAGTTTGAATTGGTGTTTGGAACTGAGTTAAAACATATGAGTAGAAAGTTTTGAAAGTTAACGAGACATCTTGAAAAACAACAACAATGTGTGATAAAGTATTTCTTTGCGTAACAAAGTAGAGTGCCTATAAAAGGACCCCAAACAACAATTGAATGATTCAACTTTTAAGAAGCTTGGTAATGAAACTAGTTGGTAAAAGGAAGAATATGATGGTAGGCGTATTAGAACAAAAGTACAAGATGGTTATAATTTTACAGGAATGAAAAATGAAGGTGATTTTATTGACTAAGAACTTGAAAATGAGGGATGTCCAAGTCCTTGCATGCATATGTCGCTTATAAATGAACATGTTGGAGATAGCTGATGTGGATGAAACAGAGGATTTGGGTGTTGGAGTTAATGCATACAATCCACCAAGGAGTTTTCCTGTAGTAAGTGTGCCATCATGGCCTTGAAAGTGTCAGATCTTAATGAGTAAATAGTGTGATAGATGAGTGTGTAGAATTGGTGAGTTTACTTATGGATATGAGGTTGTAAGTGAATGATGGGATATGGAAGACATTTGTGAGTGTAAAGGTGGGTGTAAGTCTTACTGATCCAACTGTGCTTACTTTTATGGTCTGTCCATTTGGTAGATAAACAATGATTGGGTGAGTGAGGGTATGTATGTCATGCATTAGTGTGATAAATATACAAATATGATATGTGGCACCACTATCAATTACCCAAATTTCCTTAATGTTAGCTGAAAAAGAAGCTATGAAAGAGTATATTCCTGCCATGTGAGGAAGAGTAGCAGCAGTGAATACCTCCTTTTGACCATTTTACATCATTAATAAGACTTGATTGAGTTGATTTTGCCGTTGGTCCATCCTTGAGTACACATAGAGGTCTGAATGCTGTGATGAAGAGCCTGGATCCTCAACTGAAGCCAATGGTGTCTCAGCTTGTGTTTGTGGAAGATTGTTCTTATTGACCATTAGGTTCACAATCCTTGTCCTTGATTAATTTCTTTGCATAGGTGGTATGTACTTGTTGTGTAGGGGATGGCCAGGAGGGTATCCAACAATCTTATAACATTCTTCACCAGTATACCCTTCTTTACTGGCAATTTGATACAGTAACCCCCTTTGAATGAGCTTTTCCCTAGCTATTGAGTATCTGGTCCAATGTGGATTGATTGGGGTAAAACTGTTCTAGAATTACTAGATAATTCCTATGGTTACTGGTGGTGTAGATAGGCTGTTGGAGTGATTCATTTAAGCGAATTTGGTGTCCTCATTGTTTTTCTTCCCTATCAACTGTAAGCCTTAGAAACAAGAGGTAGTGGTTGCATAAGCAGAATTTGACCCCTCACATTAATGTAACTCTCATCTAACCCCATTAAGAACTGAATGAGTCTTTTTCTTTGTTCTCTTTCACCATTTTTTCTGCCACTGACACAAGCACATCTACACAAGCATGCATATGTTGCTTCTAAAGCATCCAATTCATCCCATAAACCTTTCAACTTATGATAATACAACTCAATTATGGTGTTGTTTTGTTTGTGATTGATTATATCATTGGTAACTTGGTAAAATTCAGTTCTCCTAATTATGAATACTGGGGGGTTAGTTGGCACATCCAACTCATTCCATAATGCACTTGCAGAATTGATAAAACTTAAATTATTGCCAATTTGTTCAGAAATAATATTCAAGACCCATGAGATTACCA
This sequence comes from Tanacetum coccineum, assembly GCA_026074375.1. Lineage (NCBI taxonomy): Eukaryota > Viridiplantae > Streptophyta > Magnoliopsida > Asterales > Asteraceae > Tanacetum > Tanacetum coccineum. The sequence goes on along the minus strand of BQNB010206155.1, from coordinate 6,287 downwards.
TGTCATTTGCCCTTTCCCACACTGATCTAATCTCTGAATTGAGTGCAAGTTCTCCAAATTCACTATTGACCAACTCGAGTTTGTTTCTTGCATTGAGTGCAATCATCATAGATCGTTTCCATAAACTATAGTTCTCTGAACCAATCAACTTCTTTGAAATCAAAACAAGACCTAGATGATCATTTTGATGAAAATAAAGTGGATGATGAACTGAGTTGATATCTTCAACAATTGGTGGCTTTTGTGATGTATATGTTTATGTATTACCGTTAGCCATGGTGTTTTAGAGATTTTTGGCGGGAAAATCAGTTTGAATGATTTTTATTGTTTTGGGATTACTGGATGTGTTTTAATGCAATTGATTAAGGAAATGGTGATTAGAAAATGTGTTTGTGATGTTTTGTGGTGGTTTAATGGTGGTTTATGATGGTTTGTAGTGATCAGTGGTGATTTAATGGTGGTTTGTGGCGATTAAAGTTTGTTACGATGGTCAGAATCAGTTAATGATTGACCGGAGTTTGTTAGGAATGGTGGTTTGACCATTTTTGCTCTGCTACCATATTGATAAATAGACAGAGAGTTTATTTGGACATTTTTCACTAAACTGAAAATGAGGAGAATTACAAGTATGTATACTACTTAATACATTGAAGATGCTAAGCTAACTAACTCTATGAAAGTTAACTAACAAACTACTAGCTACATTACATAATGTTACAATGTCTAAGACAATTCTTCAACATGATAACTGTCTTGTGACTCTGCTAAAGTCTGCTGATGCTATGGACTGAACTTGACTGTTTGGATGTAGAGCTTGGGTGTTTGGATATTGACTTTGTAGCTTCCATACATTAAACACATACACAAAACAAACACCAAACAATTACCCACCAATAAAACAAAAGAAAATGCCTGATGGCTTCACTGGTGTTAACAGTGCGATGACGGATAACGCTAATTTTGCTATCGTTTTGGTGCCATATGGCTATAAAACGCACCCAAGCACCCGTTAGCCTTGTGATTGTGATGTATTACAACAAATTATAACCTAAATTAGTGCGGCATATATTAGTTTGTACAACCATAACACAACATAACCAGGAATAACCACATTGTCATATCAATGTAAAAAGGCTGAAAACAAGTCCCGAGTTTATGCACCGAAAATAATAAACCGAGCATTCATCACAACACAACATGAGAATATACTTTGCTGAACCACACCCCGCACAAAAACACAAAGCAAAGTAATGAGAACCCGTTAGCAAGAAAATGTGGAGATGACCAAATGAAACAGTAACTTTTAATAGAAATGGCGAAGTAAGTTACAAGTATTTTAACTCGAATTGGAGGGGTACGTGAGCCAGGCTAAGGCGGTAGTGCAACGCCAAAGTGACTCGCAAAGACCCGAATGGCAAGTTATTATGGAGGATCTTTCTCCATAAAGATATGATTATTATCAAGTGAGCCAATGGCTTATATATGAGATATTAAACTGATAAGAACGCATAATACACTAGTGTTGAACATGGTTCAAAAATTGAATCAGACGGATAAAAATCAAACCGGACCAAAAATCAATTTGACCAAAAACATCAGACCGAGGACTGGGTCCAACAAAGCATATCGACGGGTTTTGTGTAAAACAGGACAAGGTCAAACCATACCGAGGATCGGGCCAAAATATGTTGGGTATCATCGGGTCGGTTCACGGTCTTTATGCCTAGCCCTATACTACACTTGAGGTATGTTTGGTGAAATGAATTGGGGCTTGAGCTGAGGTTGAAGCTTGTATCATAAGCCGAAATCTGGAGCTTATATTTTTATAAAGTTGTTTGGCGAATTAGTTGAAGATGAAGCTTATTAATATAAAATAAAAAAAATTACATCAAATTAAATTCATATATATTTCAAGCTTTTTGGTGAGAACCCATTTAACTTTAAAAATCGTTTTTAAATTATTTGACTTGCTCTATAAACCCCAAAAGTCCTTTTATTAGACTTGGGTTTATTAAGTTATTGATTTATAAAAGAAAATAAACTTATCCATCGACCACACACAAAACACCAAAACACCAATACTCCATAATATAAGATTGCTTATTTTAACAGTTCAACCTTATTTTCCACACCCCCCAACCCCCCCAACACCCCTCCCCCACACCTCCACCCCCCCCCCATCCCCCCCCCCCCCCCCCCCCCCCCCCCACCCCCCCCCCCCCCCCCACAAACCCACACCCCCCCCAACCCCACCCACCCCCAACCCCAAACCCCCCCCCCCCCCCCCCCCCCCTAAGCCCGACCCCCCCACCTTGATCTTAGAGCTCTAGGTACCATGACACGGACTGGCTCAAACCAGTTTGACACATCAACACTAGATCAGCAACTTACTCACACACCAAAATACCCCCTCCCTATGGCTTGAGTCAGTTTTACCTTTTTGGTCCCATCATTTAATTTAGGGTAAATTACACCGTTAGTACTTGTACTCCACCCCGTTTGACCGTTTGGTCCCTATATAAAGGAGACTCTCATACGGGGCCCTTTTTTGACACTGTTGTTACCCATTTAGTCCTGAAAGCCCCGTTATACGTAATGACGGTTATCTTCGTCGTTATCCTGGCCACGTCGCCCTTCCACTGAAGGGCAGAATCGTCTTTTCACATTAAATTTTGATTGCATCGTTGGTCCCTGATCATTAGGGTACTACAGTGACGTTTACTGTTCCTTTTATTTGTCATTTTACGCTCACACGGTTGGTCCCTCGGGTCTCTTTTTTCTCCCAGGACTATATATCCTTATTCCCGCCTTATTCCATCCAACTTGTCATAATCCCCGATTCCTACCCTATAAATAAGTATCAATCCTTTGAAACTAGAAACTATTTTAAAAAAAAATGGCCTGTATCGAGGAGATTGCAAAGGATGCAAAGTTTATTAAAATTGAAGATCAGTTTATTAAAATTGAAGATCAGTTGCTAGGCTTAATTAGGAGACAAATTGAGACTGAGTTGATGCTTGAGGAGAAGTTTTGAGGTTTATGTGAGGAGGTGTCTAACTTTGTTAAAGAAAGCGAAGACGAGGTAAAGGAGCTTGAAAGGTTAAGTTGTAACCATGTGGTGAAGGAAACTGTTCGTTTGTTGAGACGTGGACAAAAGCATGATTTGTATAAGATGACGCGTCTCTAGATGATGGTGAATGAATCCGATCTTAGTGTTCATAAGAAGCATACCTTTGTTAGTAAGATGAATTTAGGGACACTAGGTTAGGTTTTGGTTGGTATTTAGTTTGCGGTGGTTTACTTATTTAGTCTTATTTTGAGTAAGTGATTATGGTTGTTACCATATTTTAAGGTTTTCAAATAATTTGTATTGTTTGTTATGCAGTTGATTAAGTAGTAGTCAAAGTAGTATTCTTTTTGAAACTACCCAAGTTGATCAAGTAAAAGGAAGGATAATCAAATTTCTCCCGTTAGTCCCTAACCTGGGTCATTGTAACCCAAATTTACTTTTAAAAGTTAAACTTATCGAAACATCAACATACAAAAGTAGTCAGTCAATGCTGAAGAATAACACAAAACTATGCATTGCTATATAAGTTAGGATTGAATGATATTACTTTATTGTCAATAACATACGAAAGAACAACAGAAAACACAATAGAATAACAACATCATCCATTTAAAGTTTCTTCATGGCTTCAACAAATTCCCTTTTTTCAAAGGTACGCATCTTGAGTTTCGCGTTGATGTGCACGCCTAATTGGTTGGCGCATCTTGCATCTCACGTGTTCAACTTCCTTAAAAGAAAAAAAGTTTCATGCGCGCATACCCTGAGTGTTGAACCTCGTGAACCGTATCAATAATTCCCTGCCTTTTTTCAAACTTTTGTCAACGTCTTTCACAAGTCTAGTTTAGTTTTCGCGCTATCTGTATCTTGTCGTTCACGAGTCAACTCTCCATTTCATTTGCACAACCCACATAAGAGCATAAGTTTTGGATTTTGCGGATTGTTCTAGTTCTTGTAGATGAACACCCATTTCTGAACCTTCAAGATCCATTTTTGAAGTTTGTATGCATTTGCGTTTGATGTTTGTTTTGGAAGATGAACCCGTTTCCGAACCTTCAAGATCCATTTTTGTATCCATTTGTGAATTTTTCTATGCAGTTTTTGATGAAGTTTTTTTTGGAAGATGAAAACTTGTGATCTTCGCGTGTTGATTTATCTAAGAGTTTGTGTTTACGGGTTTATGATGTTTCATACCGTAGAAGGTTATGACTTTTCTTTAACATCAGTTAATATGAAGCGTTCCGCTGTTTCATTCGGGTCATAAACTTAATCTTATTTTGCATACCTTGGTCTGAGAACTTAGTGTTTCTACATATAGTTTCCCGCTTAATTCTAAAATTTAAATTGCGATGTGTCGAGTGTAGGTGAGAACGAAACAGTCAGATGCTCTTGCAACTTAATTATTTACAATACACGTACTTGCCTTTCATCTCACGATGTTCAACTTCCTTAAAAAAGAAAAAGCTTTCCATGCGCGCATACCCTTTTTAACCTTTAACTCGTCAATAATTCCCCGCCTTTTTTCAAACTTTTGTCAACATCTTTCACAACGTCCAGCAGTTTTCGTGCTATCTGATTGTCGTTCACAACCTCCCTTTCCATTTGCACAACCCACATAAGAGCATAAGTTTTGGATTTTGCGGATTGTTCTAGTTCTTGTAGATGAACACCCATTTCTGAACCTTCAAGATCCATTTTTGAAGTTTGTATGCATTTGCGTTTGATGTTTGTTTTGGAAGATGAACCCGTTTCCGAACCTTCAAGATCCATTTTTGAAGTTTCTATGCGTTTGATGAATTTTTTTGGAAGATGAAACTTGTGATCTAGCGTGTTGATTTATATAAGAGTTTGTGTTAAGGGTTATGATGTTTCATAACCGTGAACGGTTATGACTTTTCTTTATCAACAGTTAATATGAAGAGTTACGATGTTTCATTCGTCCATAAACTTAATTTTATTATTGCATACTTGGTCCTGAACTTAGTGTTTCCTACCATATAGTTTCCCGCTAATTCTATAAATTAAATGTGATGTATCGAGCTGTGTGAGAAACAGTCAGATGCATTGTAACTAATTATTATAATACACGTATTGCCTTTGGACCGTCAATTACATTAAAAGAGTATATGTTGCACCGTTGATCCTTAAGGTTAGTATTAGACACATGGACCATAAAGAGTATATGTTGCACCGTTGGTCTCTAAGGTTAGTTGGGTCTATTATCCTTTTTCACCTTCCACGTGTCTTCCAAAGGAAGCTGGTTTTAAGGAACTACGCGTGTAATCACAGTGTTAATTAATGAAAGTTACATAAAGCCTAGTGGATGTCAGTCACTGAGCCGTCGTATATTTGATATCTAATTATTAGATTCATTGTGTAACCACTAATTTAAGTTAGTTGTTGCTATTTAAGTGTTCTTACCCAAAAATCATTTTAAGTGTTCTTACCCAACATCATTTTCAAACCAAATACTCCACGATCTACAACAATAATAAACAATGGCCAACTTCTCACATCTACAGGAACTTGCAGCTGCGAGAAACTCGAACAATTTGAATGACGCAAGGTTGGTCTATTTCAAAAGGAGATCAACGCAGATCTCTAATTTGCAGTTGGATTAAACCAACTGTGAGATGTGTTGTACAATCAGGTTAATGAAATGAGAATATTGTCATCCAAGCTGAATGTGTTTGGTGGTCCATTAGCATTCCAATGTGCTGAGTATCTTAAGTAGTTGTCCCGAACAGAAGTGCTTAGGATGTTGGAGCTAAGGAAGACGATAGAGGAAGTGCACATCCAAGCGCATAAAAAGATAGATTTTCTTACAGTTCTTAGGTTCTATTAATTAGCTTATGGATATTTGGGTTATCTTTTTTTATTTTTGTTTTTTATGTAGATGGGGATGAATGGATGATGATTAGGTAGGGTAAGTATCTTTTTAGGCAGATGGTGATGATGGTTGAATATGGGTCATGTCCCAAATTCCATTATGGTAGTGTACAACTGTACATAGTTTAAGCTTTAGTGAATATATGTTAGTGTTTGTGTATCTTGTTTATGTTTTGATTTCATAATGATGTTGACACTTGTTTAGGTGTCTGGTCGATTCATTCCTACAAGTACATAAAATACCCTGTTTGACCATTGCAAGTCAAATTATCTGAATATGGGTGATCATAATGCATAGGATTGTCAAAATCACCTAACTTGTAGGCTTTTG
>BQNB010206149.1:0-10568 GCA_026074375.1 Tanacetum coccineum | reverse complement strand
GTTCCTTTATTAAAGGCAGTACGTTGACTTTTTCATACTAAGCAGGCAGTACTTTGACCTTCTACTTTAGCAGTACTTTTGACCTTCTGACTTAGCAGTACTTTGACCTTCTGACTTGTATTTCCCAACAGGACTGGACTCCCCGTTGGTGTACCTATACTGTCGGTAACCAATAGCACACATTTGAATAACTTTGCGGGTGTTTGGCAAAGACACCTGTTGGGACAATTATTTGTGGTTATTGATTAACCTAAGGCTTCGGTGTCATGAGCTTAGGGAAATAATACTATTTTTCATGATAATTGTATGTGTTGCAATTATTACAAACTATGGGTGTATAACAACGTAACCCACTATTGAGCTTGTATTCAAAACTATTTACTATAAACCTATGAATTTCACTCAACCTTTGTGTTGACTTTTTAGCATGTTTATCTCAGGTAACTAAACATCTTATGGCACGGAGTGGCACGGACTTGAAGATGGCTAAACTGTTATCATTCAAACTTTATGTTTTCATGTAGATTTTGGGACCTCTGTTTGTAATAACTCTGATGAAATAATGAATGATAACTTATCTTTTAAAAACGTCTCTTCGAGTCATTTTCTATGATTATGACTGTTGTACTATGAAATAATACCACAGATTAGCTTCCGCTGCTATATGTCAAAAATGGAGGTGTTATATAATTGCAGCCAAATACAGGAAAACAAGAAAAGAAGAGACGAACATGCCGAGATTATCGCAAGTACGAAGAATCCCATGTCAGGATTAAGTGCGGAAGCATCTAAAAGAAGAAGAAATCTAATTACTCAAGCTTCCAAGACCTGACATCAAGTTATAATAGAGATATGGTGAAGTAGAAAGGCCCACGGCCAAGCACAACTCAAGCAAGAGCATTAAACAAGAAATCCAGCAAAAAGATTCCACCAGCGACATCCCAGCCGCCTGGCTGGAGAGTCTGCCGCCCGGCAGAAGGAGTGTCGCCCGGAAGGAGGCTTTACCGCCCGGCTCTTGGAGCCTATGTTTTTCATTTCACTCTAGAAGAAACCTGGAAAGCCAAGAAGGATCTAGACCCTCTAAACCGACTTTGGACACCCCTTTAGATCTTGGAACCGACATAAAATAGTAGTATAAATAGGAGACCCCTATGCCTTTTTTTAACACACACCTCACTATTCTCCAACCCAAAACCCTAATCCTCATAGCCACCACTCCTCTCCAAAGTCATCTAAGTCCAGGAAAGTCAGGAAGAAGCTCTAGGAAAGCTAAGAAGGAGGAAGGGTCCCTCTCTAAGTCACAAGTTTGTCATTTCCTAGTTTACATTCCTTTAAGCTTTTGTAATACTTTTGTAAGAACTCTCATTATGTTTATGAATGCATTATTTTATGGAATTATGTCTTGGTTTAATATGAGTGGCTAGTCCCTCTATGTGCTTGGTTAGATGAAGTTTGTAGTATGAAGATTCGATTATGATAGTGTGGCATGTTGATTCAATTTCAAGCTAAGTCTTAGATCCATTTGTTCTTATGTTTTAAAGTGGCATAGTTTTATCAACCGCATTATTTTTTGAGAATATCATAAGTCGATAAGGATATTGTTAACCAATCAATTGTCGCCTTTTTGTCTATGATCGGCTACCTTTTGTATTGACCATTTCTTAAGCGGTTTGGTATAACTAGGAACATAATAATCGATGTCTATGGTTTGTGAAACGAACCGCGAATCAAACTCATAGAGGTTGTCTTAGTCTCAAATTGATTGATTGTGCTTAATGCTTGTTTTGTCACTTGGAGTCTTGACGAAGGCAAAAGGTTTTAAAAAACAATAGATTGGATAATTTCCAATTCTTTTAATCAACTTGTTAGTATTTGCCACTTTCATATCGAATCGAATTCCCAAACTGAATCCAACCAAGTACATCTATTTATTATCAAATTACTTTTATCATTACTTGCTTGCATCTTAGGACTTTTATCATCGGAATCTTTATCAAGTCGAAACACCCAAATCCCCGCGAACGATCCCGGCTTACCATTCCATATCTTGCTACTACAGACGAGTTCACTTGCTCGTATTTGTTGCTTAAGAATTTGGTATACCGAGTTATAAATTTAAAACTGACCCGTATCACACGCATCAACCCAACTCGAGAGTTCTCTTCACTATGTCAACAAACTCCCTTTAGGCGGAGAAAACCATACACAGATAGCTTACACCAATTTCCGAAACTAAGTCAAATTTCGAGTTCTAATCTTAGCTAGAACCAATCTAGCACACACTTTATATTTTGAGGCCTAAACACTAACATGATCACTCCGATCTATCTATTCTTTCTACGATCATGACGATCTAACTATTACACACAATTACACAAGATGCACAAATGATTTACAAATTATGACACAATCGTAACTACGTTACGAGAACACGAACTAAGCTATAATACTTCTTAACTTGATGGTAGGAAGTATTCTTCTCTTGCACTTGAAGATCTAAGTTTGGATCACTTTGAAACAAATACTTAGAATTAAATGATTAAAGGAATGGAAGTGAATGTAATCTAATTTTAGAACAGAAAGGATATGTGTGCAAAGGTGAAAAATCAGTTAGGAACAGTCGGCTATTTATAGGCAAAGTTAGGAGCGTTTCTGTCAGGCCGGGCCCCTTAGCTCCTATGTCGGCCCCTTATCACTAAAGGGGCCGCCCATAGTTGGACGCTCACATTTTTGTCTTTTCCAGGGGAGGTGTTTCATGGATCAAATATATCCATTTTTAGGTGGAAAATTTGAATTCAAAACATTTATTTTAGATAAAACATTTCTTATAAATACAAAAATATTTTGTATAAGTTATAAAAATGTTTGTTACATTTTATAACAAATATAAGGTTGAATTAAAATTCATTTGCTCATAAAATGCATTTTAAGCATTTATTTATTCATACCTTTAACTGATTAAGTTTTCGAAATAAAAATTTATAACTAATTACTTGTTTACGTTTAATTTTACATTGAGCGTTTTTACATTTTATGATTATCAAAACGTAAAGAGGTCAAAAAATATTAATAACGTTTTTAGGCATTATTTCTATACAAAGAACATAAAACACAAGAAATTATTCATAGCGATAAACCATCATTGTTTACAACACGATATCCAAATTTACTTAAACACATGAGCCTAGCAAAGAAATCAATTCTCGAGATTACAAGTTTCAAATTGTTTTTTGAAAAAACACAAATACTCACCCCGAATAGCACACCCTACTTCTTTTTGGAGAGAAAATAGAATACGCACTTGAACATCCCTTTAATTTGCTTAAATTCTGGGGACTCTACTCCTTCGATGGGTGGGAGTTGGTTCATGTAAGGAATGGGATCAAGAGTGTAGTTGTTCACTGGATCATTCCCCACCCTTGGTGAGGAGTTGGAGAAGGTGAATCGGATGACTCGAAGTTGGAAGGAGTTGGAGTTGGGAGACGAGGCATTTTTCCTTCATGCTTGAATCGAAAGACTCTTTTCTCGGAAAGAGGGATCATCACTTAATCCACAAGATAGAGTTCATTTGAGAAATAATACGGGTGATTGACACTAACATGCTCAAATAGCCGAGTGAGAAGCATTTCGTAGGGAAGTGTTATATCGGCACTCTTGGTCACACTCACCATTCGGTTGGCGATGCAGTAGGCAAGGTTGAAAGGTTTTCCAATGGTGAGGCAGTAGAGCATGTAGCACAGACAAGCGTTAGGATGGTCCTTGTTTCCAGTGAGACTTATGGCATTTTCACTCAGGATGATTTCCCATTTCTTGAGATTGATTTTCAACTCAGAAACAATCATTTTGAAAGGATCAAGGATGTAGAAAACCTTTATCTTTGGTCTTGGTTGAGTTTTTCTTAGACAAAGCATTCACGGACCAACGATACGTTTCACGAGGCGGAGGGATAATGTCGGGATGAGAGTCAACACCATTTTGAATGGATGAGATGGGCCATTCGGGAGTGTATAAACAAACTCCTTGACAAGGAATTTTAAGAATCCGAGCGAACTCCTCAAAAGAAAGAGTTATTTCAAAATTGTTAATGACAAGGGCAATGGAGATTGTTCCATTTAGATTACGAATTATGCGAGCAATTTTGTAGAATTGAAGCACAAAAATGAAACAAATCTTTTCGTTTATATCGAGAAGACAATCAAACCCAATACCCGCGAAAGTAGGGCGAAGGTTAGGTTGATTATCAAGAAAGGTGGAGTCGATACGCGACCTTAATGGATGAGAAGTGATACGAGAGACTTGTAGACCTCTCTTTCATGTCCGGTGAAACCTCCGGTTCGGTGATACATAGGGATGTAGTGAGCGGTATCATGGTGATCAAAGTGGATGGATTTCGGCATAGTGATCCTAAAGAAAATAAACGATAGAATAAATAAAACATTTCCGATTAAAGAAAAGGAATATAATCTCAAAATTTTGAAATTTTCTCTAAAGAGAGTTTTAAAATCTTCTTCTCGTGATGACAAGAAATCATTTGTTTTTACGGTTATTAACAATGCCAAAAAATTTTTGTTCAATATATTTTGACATTGAGATTTTATGCATGGGTTATTTTTCTAACGAAGAATAAGATGCAATTCCTAACTAATGTCATCTTGGATGCATAATTGTGTTAAATTCGTTGATGAATTGAATTTAAAAGTTAAGAGCCCTAAAAGAAAGATTTTTCAAGATTATGTTAAATTTAAAGTGTTTAAAACATAATTAAAACTTACAATGAAAGGATTCGAACGATTCAGAAGATGAAGAATCCTAGAAAACGATTATGGAGGTTGTTGTTCGTCAATGGAGGTTTTTGGGAAGAGTGATTTTGAAACAGTGAAGAGATAAAAAAGGTCGAGATTTTTAGTTCTGTCAGATGCCTGGTTCCGCCGGTTCTATTCTCAGAAGAGAACCGGCTTTTATTTTTGAAGAGAACCGGCCAAGGACTTTAACAGAAAATGTTTTATTTATTTTCCAAAAATTCTAAATAAATTCCTCCCTCCCTTTTTTGTGGTATTATTTAAAATAAAATGTAACATCTTTTATTTATTTTTGTTTGTTCTAGTTTTTATATTTAGCCAAGATGAAGGACGAGGACCACAAAAAAATAGTAGACGAGACATAAGAAATAAATAACCAACGCAAAGGTGATTACATATATTTCATCTAAATATACAATGTGATACAGAGAATGGAAATTACAACAGTAATATAAAAAGCCAAAATAAAGAACACGTCTCTATATGGGAACTTGAGCATATGGTATATGAGCATTAATTGCGAGAAGATGATGACGACCAGGACATGACTTAGAATCTCCAAGAGGGCTTCCATGAGTTGATCGGTATTTTTGAGTGAGGGGGAAAGTAAGGGGTTTTGATTTTTGAAATGAATGATAGATGATGGAGGAGAGTGGTTTTTATATTAGAGGGGATGAGCCGTTGGTGTTTTTAGCAAAAGCGATGAAGAGGTTTTGAATTTTGAATAGTCGGCTTAATGCCACGAGATTTGTGTTTTAGGACATCGTGTCTCGGATGAGGCATGAATTTTAAAAGAAGGATTCGAGGAAGAAGTTGCAAGAGTGTGCTAGAATCAAAAGTAACACGATAGTATTTTAAAAGAATAGATCACATAGCACTTTACATTTATTTTATAGATAGAATATGAGCTCGATGAGCAACTAAGAATATAAAGGATAAGAGATTGTGTACCTTTTAGCATTGTGGATTTGCGATAGGTGATTATGAATTTTTTTAATTTTGTTATTGATTTTTTTTAAATTTAATAAAAATAGTTAATATGAGTTGGTCATATTGACCCAAAGGAAGATTTCCAAAGAATGTTTTAAAAATACAAGCCCAAACCATTTTTATTGTAAATCTGTCCATTTAAAGTTTTAAGTCCAAAGAGATTTTTGGCTAGATCCGCGGTTCTATTGTTTGAGCCTAGCCGGTTCCATTCTGGCATGGAACCAGTGGAACCAGCTTGTTAGGCTATGATGTGCTGTCGTGTAGGGTCAATTTATTGATTACCAAGTTTTACATTTACATTTAGCCGGACTGTATCCTTAAAACAATCCTTTTAAAAGTGCCGTGTACCCAATCGGGTGGAGTTTCATGGTAAGTAGAGGTGTCGAACACTAAGTAGCGAGTTTGGTAGTTAACGTTATATTCTATCATTATGTTAATTGATCGAATTAGTTACATTTAATTACTTGTTACCTATGCTAACCTAGTTCTAATGATAATAGGGGATTTTCAGCCGAGATACCTGGCACATGGTTCAAGCAAGACGACCTATGGTGGCATAATCAATTCAAAACACCAATAAAACATGCGAGAAATAATCAGAAGATAAAAAAGTGGTACAAGCCAAATGGATAGAAAACTGTATTAGCCATATTAAATCCGATTAACTGCTGGTTTGTTGTTTAGTGCAAATGATTTATTATCCGGATGCGGCGTATCATTTCTTAAGACTTAGGCGAGCATCATCAAGACTAGGACGCTTCGAATCTTTTTGTCACAATTAACGTATCGCATAAGCATCCTTTTCGTTAAATTACTACTTATCTAGGTATATTAACAGCAGTGGTGATTTGTTAAACCATAACCCATCGGGACTTTATCAACTTACTGTTTGACGGGTATTTTATATACTGGTAGTTCACTGTTTAAGTCTTTACCAATTAATTAAGAACATACTTGTTGAAACATACGTGTCACCTCTCGGTCCAACTAAGCTCATAATTTAAAGACAAAGATGGAACATTATTTGTGATCGTATTGGTCCAGTAATATAAAACATAATATGGAGAGCTATCCCAGTATCTAGTTCACTTGTTAGGCATAACTAGACCTAGTTAAATGATAGGTCTCATATTCAAACACGTAGACAAGTATTAGGTGATTAAACCTCATTAAATAAATCAACGATAACAATCAATCAATCGAGTTTAAAACAAACAAAACATTAAATTCTTCATTGAGCTGGCTAATACCGAGAGTATTAGCCCATATCCCTTGTATTATACAAAGCGTGATCAAATAACCCAAGGAAAATAAACGCTTTACGATCGTATTACCCAAAATTAAATGAATTAAAGTTATAGTAAATCTACACGGTGTCTTCTATGGAATCGTGATCGATGCTTGACCTTGGCTGCTCTTCTTTACTTCAGAATGTCAACTATTATGTGTATGTTATACAGAATATGATTTTGCACACCAAAAACTCGTTTTTGAGTCTTCTATTTATAGTCTTTGAAATTTGATGGATACGCCGTATTGAATGAGGTCAATACGGCGTATAGGGGTGTTTTCCTTGGAGTGCGTGCTACGTTCATAATCAATTAGATATATCCTTCCCAAATTATATTTATCACCAAATCTTTGAATGTTTATCCAGCTGGATATGGCGTATGTAGGCAGTAGGATATGCCGTATTAGGAATTGAGAATGCGCGTTTTCTTGTGAAGTCCAGGCGCTAATACGCCGTATCTTCTTTTCTGGATACGGCGTATTTAGTAGAAATAAGCAATCTTCAAATATACTTGTTTAAGCTCCAAAAAGTGCGCCTTTTAGCATGTCTTTACAAATCACTCCGTAATTACTGCAATTTACAACTTTAAGCAATTAAGTAACGATTCTTGCAATAATTATATAAAAGTGAGTAATTTATTCGAGATAAATGATGAAATAAATGTAACGTTATTTGATGTCATCACTGTGGAACGACCTGGACTTACCTAATAATATATTACACTCGAATAGGATATACTTACCCGAATGTTGTGTTTTTAGTCAAAATCGATATTTCTAGTTATTATAAATTTAAAGCGTGTAAAAACACATCAAATTTTTGGCGCCGCTGCCGGGGATTTGTTTTAGTTGTTTGCAGATTGTTTGCTTGTTCTTGTGCATCCTAGGTGTGTTTCATGTTCCTAATTTCCTTGAAATCTCTTAAAATATGTTTCTATTGTAGAAAGTACGACACACATCTTTATTTGTGTGCCACACTTTCCCTGTTTTCGTTTGTTATTTTGCAGGCTTATACCCGAAGTATGTCGGTTTCACACCAAAACCGTCGTACTTGTCTTGTGATCATGTTCTTCTCTTGCCTGATTGATTTCCGTGGTAACAAAAAAAACCCTAACTGTTAGTTTTGGTTTTATAATCATTTGAATTCCATTTTATCTGATTATATTCCTTGTATAATTCTAAATATTTAGTTTGTCATTAAAAAAAAACCAAAAAAGATTTTTATTTCTAAATTCTTTTTGCTTCATTTTGATTTTGGCATGTTCTTGTTCATATAATAAAACTATGCTTTATGTTTATTAGTTTGTTTGATTATTTCTCTTTTATTACATCTGTAAAAAAGTAAAAGTTTGAAAATTTTGCAGAAAGTATGCGACATTATCTTTATAAATATCAAAAAATTACCCCAAAAATCCCCCCACCCCCCCCCACCACCCCCCCCCCAAAAATATCTGACCAAAAAAAAAATGCCTCATTACCCCATTATTACTACCCCCCCATCTGTGATTCATTAAATTTCTCTTAATCTATTATAAATACTCTTAATCTACCTATAGTAATTTTTTGTATTAGAAAATCGGTTTTTTTAAGAGATTATGTTTAGTGGCAACACAAAACCTCAATTGCTAGATTCAGGTGTGTAATCTTATATGATTATATTCCTTGTATAATTCTAAATATTTAGTTTGTCATTAAAAAAAAACCAAAAAAGATTTTTATTTCTAAATTCTTTTTGCTTCATTTTGATTTTGGCATGTTCTTGTTCATATAATAAAACTATGCTTTATGTTTATTAGTTTGTTTGATTATTTCTCTTTTATTACATCTGTAAAAAAGTAAAAGTTTGAAAATTTTGCAGAAAGTATGCCGCACATTATCTTATGTGCGCCGCACTTTCTGGGCCTGAAAATATATTTTCTTTTTCGTATCTTTATCATAAAGATTGTTTTAAAACTCATATCAGTATTCATTCCTATGTGTTTGCATTTATTTGGATTGCTTGTTTATGTGTGCTCGTTTTGCGTGTTTATGTATTGTGTTTAAAAAAATGTTAAAAATTATAAAATTATAAAAGGAGTTTCTTTCTTTTTGTTATTGTTTATGTGTTTGTTTGTGTTTGTCAGTGTTCGTTTGTGTTTGTGTGATGCATATTTTATTTTGAGTCATATGCATATATATGATATAATAAAAAAGTTAAAATCTATAAAATCTAAAAAAAAGTTTTTCTTATTTCCTTTCTTTAGTTCTTAGTGTTTTTGTGTTTGTCTATGTTTGTGTTATGTGTTACATGTGTTGTTAACTAATAATGAGAAGAAAAAAACGGAATAAAGTTTTTTTATCATAATAAAATCGGCCCACTTTTGTAATTTTTGTTGCGCTAGTATTTTTGAATATTTAAAAAATTATAATAAATTAGGTTATAAGTACGCCGCACTTTCTTTTAAGTGTGACGCACTTCTGGTTTTGCTAAATTATTTGTTTTATACCTTATATAATTATTGTGTGTTTGATTTGTGTGAAAAATTAAAAATTAAAAAACCCAAAAACATTTAATCTTTATATGTGATTTTATTTGTTAGTAGTTATAAGTTTTCATACCTTAAATAATAATTATGTGCTTAATATGTATTTGTCTTTAAACTAAAACTCATATAAAAAAATCCAAAAAGACTGTATGTTAGGATCATAAAAGTGTCAATTATGATACTTTAAGTGGTTTTATTTATTTTTAGTGTTTATATTTTATTTTACTTAATAGAAAGTAGTTTGTAATAAGGTTTAATATGCTAAAAGTGTAAAATAACATATTTACCAAAGACTAGGGACTAAATAGCAAAATTAGGAAATAAAGGAAGGGAAGCTTACCTCCCTCTCCTATAAATAGCCACCTAGTCATCATTAGGTGGTTAAAGCTTGTAAAAAAATTCTTCTTTCCCTCCATTTTCTCTGTTGTTAATACCTCCGTCCCAAAATTATTGTCCACTATTCCATTTTAGGTTGTTCCAAAATAATTGTTCACTTTTAAAAATAGATAAAGAATTTAGTTTGAGTTTATCATATTACCCTCACTTGAGGTTATTATTACAAACATTAAAGAAGTTTTAAATTAATTAGCTAATGGTAAAATTATCATTATGTTAAAAAGTAAGAAAGAGAAAGCAGTAATGAATGCACTTTTCTTAAACTGTGTGTTTTTTGTTTGTGGACAATAATTTTGGGACAGAGGGAGTATAAAATTTAGAAATTGTGAAAGACTTGCCTTCCTCTTTTAATTCTCTATATTCTACATTGCTCAATATCGTGTGATTCAAGCTAAATCAAGACCTAACAGTAATAAACCCAAAAATCAATAAGCTATAGCCAATAAGCCAAATAAGCCAAATAAGCCAAATAAGCCAAATAAGCTTTAGCTTATTTCCTTATTGGGTCGTGGCTTTAACAAGCCTAAAACCAAGATAATATAAGCCAGCGTAGATGTATAAGCCCGAT
>BQNB010206147.1:0-10568 GCA_026074375.1 Tanacetum coccineum | reverse complement strand
CATTTCATACCTACTCAAGCATCTGATAGTATGGAAACTCTTAAAAGGTTATACATCAAAGAAATAGTCTCTCGACATGGCGTGCCAATCTTTATCATCTCGGATACAGTCATTTCACATCTAGATTCTGGCAATCATTGCAAAATGCTTTGGGTACTCAATTAGATATGAGTACATCATATCATCCTAAAACTGATAGACAAAGTGAAAGAACCATTCAAACACTGGAAGACATGCTTCGAGCCTGTGTCATAGACTTTGGAAAAGGATGGGATAAACACCTACCATTGATAGAATTTTCCTACAATAACAGTTATCATGCCAGTATCAAGGCAGCACCATTCGAAGCACTTTATGGACGAAAGTGCAGATCACCTGTTTGCTGGGCCGAAGTTGGAGATGTTCAACTCACGGGACCAGAAATAATTCATGAAACTACTAAAAAGATCGTGCAAATTCGTCAACGCTTGCAAGCTGCAAGAGATCAGCAAAGAAGTTATGCCAATGTAAGGCGAAAGCCTTTAGAATATCAAGTTGGCGATTGTGTTATGTTAAAAGTATCACCTCGTAAAGGTATCTTTCGATTTGGAAAACGAGGAAAGCTTAATCCCCGATACATTGGACCATTCAAAATCCTTGAACGGATTGGTCCAGTGGCATACAAACTAGAGCTTCCTGAAGAGCTTAGTAATGTCCACAATACTTTCCACGTTTCTAATCTCAAGAAATGCTTATCCGATGAATCTCTCATCATTCCAATGAAAGAACTTCAACTCAACGACAAACTCAACTTTGTAGAAGAACTAGTAGAAATTATGGATCGTGAAATCAAGCAACTAAAACGAAGTTGTATTCCTATAGTGAAAGTGCGATGGAACTCTAAAAGAGGACTAGAATTTACATGGGAACGCAAAGATGAAATTCAGGCCAAATATCCTCATCTGTTTACAAACATCACTTCAAAATCCAATTAAATCTCGAGACAAGATTTCTGTAAGGATGGGGGACTATAACAACCTGCAAATTTTCATCAATGTAAATATCCATCTATTAAGTTAGATGCAATGTACTATCTATCTATTATATATGAACCACCTTTTTCAGGGAAATTTTTCGCTTTATTACATTACTTGCATTACCAATATCTCAATATACAATGCAACTTGCATAACTTTAATTAACGCTTAACATGCTTATCGTTTCCAGTTATCAAGCAAAACGCTTAAAACCAATTATATCGTATCACAATACTAGGGAGCTTCATATTAAGGGGTTTCATCTTGGTATTACATTCTGACTGAGTTGTTGGGTTTACGATTTAAAGTGCCCTAGCTCCTCAAACGTTTACTGAATGACCTCTAAATTATGATGGCCTGAATGGTGATACAATACTCCATAACAATTCAATCAATAATGATATTCATTATAATGTAAAACATATTCAATCAAACTAAGACTTGACATATTACCCCAGGTTGCGTGTGACGAAGCCGTTACTTTCATTTCATATACCTTTGCTATCACTCAGATTTCCCTATACTGTTAAGGTGAGTTCATAGCCTCGCATTTCAATATTTCAAATGTTTTATAAACCCGCGAGGGGGATACATGCTATAAACCATGAATGCAATTATTTCTGTATGCTGTCCTGATTTATTATTGCCTAAGTAACTATTTTGCCTTTAAGTCCCCAATATCATGAACCGTTAATTACTCTACGGAGTGAGCGCGAATGTTGTGAATAGATCTATTTGGGTTGGACTCCCCGTTGGTGTACCCAGTTATACCGGTAACCAATTGCACACCATTAGAATATAACTGCGGGTGTTTTGGCAAAGGCACCCGTTGGGGCTATAACGTATCAAATATATCCCAAGGCTTCGGATTCATGAGCTAATGGCAATAATATTGTTTTACAAATAACGGGTGTATAACAACGTAACCCAATATCGAATTTGCATTCAAATTATTTAACTTAAACCTATGAATATCACTCAACCTTTGTGTTGACTTTTTAGCATGTTTTATCTCAGGTAACTAAGCAACCTATGGCACGGAGTGGCGAGGACTTGAAGATGGCAAAACTGTTATCATTCAAACTTTGTGTTTTAGATTTTGGGACCTTTCGTTTGTAAAAACTCTGATGAAATAATGAATGATAACTAAATTTTCAAAAACTACTCTTTTTGATTCGTTTTCTATGATTATGACCGTTGTACATTGAAGTAATACCCCAGATTAGCTTCCGCTGCTATATGTAAAAATGGGGGTGTTACAGATTTGGTATCAGAGCCACGTTATAGAGAATAAGGTTGAAACATTAACTATAACTACTTTTCTTTTTCTATCCAAAAAAGTCCTCCGTGCTGCTATATCTTCCAAAATGGTATGTAAAGATACATAACGATTATATTATTAAATAAATAACTTATGTTATTTACCGCTGGGTTGTTAAACAGAACGATGTCTTCTCCCGACCATCCTACTTCCAATATGGAGGATGCCTTTTCCGGCTTCTCCGGATTATATCCCGACTTCACCGGGAAAAACTTACTCTAGCTCTTCCAACTCATTTGGAATAGTCCCTATAGCTTCACCAACTCTTTCATTATTTCATGATGATCCCTACATGAAAGTTTTGCAAGCCTTTTATACTGAAAAATCACCTATCCCTCCTCCAACTATCATACCTTCATCTTCAATACCTAAACCTCAAGAATTCTTTCTTCTAGATAAATTTATGTCACCTAAGAAACAAGGCCGATCATCTTCTTCTACATCTTCCCTACCTCAAGCCTTTGAGATAGGTGAAAGCTGTCGAAAGACAAGTATAGAGCGTCATGAGGAACAAATCAAAGAAATTATGAATTACTTAGGAAAACTCTCTCTCGATCGTATTGTGCATATAGAAGATAAATTCGAAGATCTCTCGGAAAAGGACGAGTAATCATCCAACAAGATTTCGATATTTTGGAAGCTGAACTTCAACAAGCTCGTGCCCAAATTACCAAACTCCAGAGGAAACAAATGGGAAGTAACCATAAGACCTCTCTAGCCCGCTTTAGGATTACTGAACTAGGAGACATTATCAACGACATGCAGATTCGTCACCAAGCGAATATAGAATATCTCCAAGACTCCATCAAAGAACTCAAGAACCGTATGGAATAATCATCCAACTACTAGTTTAGATTCAAGTATTAGCTTTTAACCTAGCCACGGGATGTGTGGTATAAATAAAAACGCTTGTCAAATCTTGACTATGTATAGTGCTAAGACAAGTTGTTCTTAATACAAAGGCAATCCCGTTATATACTTTGTTGTTTCACCAATCTATTCATTTCATCTCATCATCATTCATCCTTCATCATATGCATCATTATTCATCATAATCACACCGCAACCTCTAGAAAATACTGCTAACAAATACCTGACTTTGTTAGTATTTATGGTTTCAATATTGTTATTGCTAAAATGCTTAAAGTTTAAAAATAATCTAAAATATTTCATTTTAAGCACTTTATCTTAAGCATAACATTGTAAAACTTGTATTCTTATTACGTGTTGTCTTTTGTTGATAGAATGCCTCCCAAAAGGACGTCAACATCTGAAGCACCGGCCATGACTCAAGCTGCCATTAGAAAACTAGTTGCTGACAGTGTCACTGCGGCTCTAGAAGCACAAGCTGCAACAATGGCAAATGCTAATCCCAATAGGAACACCGGTCCTACTGGAACTCCTGTAGTAAAAACGGGAAACTATAAAGAGTTCATCAGCTGTCAACCTTTCTACTTTAATGGTACGGAAGGAGCAGTTGGCCTTATCCGCTGGTTTGAACGAACCGAATCAGTATTCTCTCGTAGCAGATGTGCTGAAGAAAACAAAGTAACATTTGCTACTGGTACTCTAACTGACGATGCCTTGTCCTGGTGGAATGCATATGCCCAGCCTATGGGAGTAGAGCAAGCCAATCAAATCACCTGGACTGAGTTAAAAAGGCTTCTGACGAACAAGTATTGTCCCCGGACTGAAATCAGAAAAATGGAAGAAGAACTTTACAATCTGACTGTAAAGGGAAATGATCTTAAACCTTATGTTAGAAGATTCCAAGAATTAACAATCCTATGCCCGAACATGGTGCCAAACACCGAGAAACTCTTGGAAGCTTTCATCGGGGGACTACCTCGAAGCATTGAAGGAAATGTTACTGCCTCTAAACCTCAAACTTTGTTATCCACAAAGTTTGAAACCGGACCCGGGTCGTTATTCCCCGACGAGGCGTGAAATTGACGGTTACGTTATTGGTTTGACAATTGGATGCTTGAATAAAGAAAGATTTGATTGGGTTTTCTAAAACTACGGGAAATTAATGCAATTTAATCTAAGGTAAACTTAAAACTACGAGAAAAACATAAATAGGCACGAGAATGTAAACTTAAAACTACGGGAAAGCATAAAAAGGTATTTAAAATAACTTAAAAATCTACAGGAAGCATAAATAAGGCATAAAAGGAAATCCTAAGTCTACGGGAGCATTATTATAAAGGCAATAAAAGTTAAAACACGAAAACGTTAACGGAAATTAAAAACGAACGCGACTAAAACCTAATTTATTAAATTTAAACCTAAATTGATTTTTTTTTACTTTTAATAGAACTCTAATATCTAAAAAGTAAGATTAAAGAAAACTAGAACGAAAACGAGTTGTGATTTGAGCATTTAAAACAAAAAACGAGCACTGGAACGAATCCGCTCTTTAAAAATAAATTTGCAAAAATGACCCTACGAAAGTTTTTCTATTTTTCCTAGATGCAAAATGATAAAAAAAAATTCTAAAAAAGAAAAATATTTTTTGATTTTTATTTAATTTTTAATAATTAAAAAGAAGATTTAAAGAAAATAAATGATAAAAAATAGCAAATAATATTGGAAAATGTAAAAAAAATACAGAAAAGTGGATTAAGGTAAGCTGGTTCTATGAAAAATAAGCTAGTGGTCCCAGCTTATCAAATAAGCCACGAAATAAGCTAAAAAGCGGCTTAAGGGCTACTGGGCTAAAAAGCCCCTTAAAGAATTAATGGTGCAAAACAATAGCGGATGAGCTATTGTAGCACGCTGGTCAATGTGTGTTTGTAGGCGTTGACTTGTTAAAGGGAGGTCTGGGGTTCGAGTCCTCAAACCCTCCCTTTTGTTAAAAAAAATATATATATATATTTAAACTTATAAAACTAGAAAAGTTAAGCAACTTTTAAAAAGACATCTTTTTTATACATCAAAATAAGCTGGAAATTAAGCACCAAAAAGCTAACAGTCAACACTTTTTAACTTAAGACTTAAAGGCTTAATCTGATATGCTAATTCTAAGGCAAATAAGCAAAGTAAAAGCAAACTAAGTTAAGACAGCTAAGAAACAATACCTAATAACCTAATAATAACTAGAATAAGCTAAAGAGACAGATAGATAAGCCAGAAATCCTAAATAAGCTATAAGCCTAACTAGCATACACAACAGTCAAAAGGGGTCTCTTTGGGGCTTATTTTTAAGCACTAGAGGGACTCTTAAGGTGAATGGCTTATATGAGCTTATATAGGGGCTTATTGGCTTCCTAGAAATGCAAAAATCTAAGAGTATGGATCAAAAATAAGCAAGAAAAAGGGCACAAATGGAAGCCAGTTTGCACCAGGGGAGCTCTTTTCAGTTTTATAATGCAATAAGTGAACTCAAAAATAGGCTATAAAATGAACTTGAAATTCAAAGTCAGCTAAAAACAGATGGAGTATAGCCCCTAGTGAGCTTATGCACCAAAAATTAGAAGGTAAAAACTCTTTTTAATATCTGATAATTTGAGTTTAAAAAGACAGTTTTTGAAAGTAAAAATTTTCTTGAAAAGGTTGACAGAATTTGAACAAAAACAAAGGAATCCAAAGGAGCTTTTTACCACTGCATTAGACTTATGAAAACAACTTAAAAACAGTTCCAAAAGATGGTAAAAAGAACTAATCCAAAAAGATACTTATGAAACTGTTTGTCACTAACAGTTTCAAAGATGTTTTAGAAAATCCTCAAAAACACTTTCAGACTTGACACTCTAAAAAAACAGCTTAAAGTTGACTTAAAGAGGTTGTACAATGTTTCCAAAATGACCCAAAGTGTTTTGAAAACTCTTTGACCCGTTTTACCCACTATACCAAACAGCCCTTTAAAAGGGTTTTGCATATTTTAAAGTTGTAAAACTGTTTTTAGGCAAAGAAACTTTGAATACCAGATTATATCTAGGTTAAATAAGCATTAAGAAGCATGTTTCAACAAACTTTAAGGAACCAAATAAGCAGAAAGCAAATTAGCAAATGCAAAGACATATTTTTATGAAAACTTTAAAACTTTGAATTTTCATTAGGTAAACAGGATTACATTAACTTAAATTTAAAAGACAGAATTAAAAAAACATAATAAAAGACATTAAAAGTAAAAATTACAACTACCTAAAACTACTCCTCTCATCTCCTTTTTTTCTGTCTTCTTCTTTTCTTTTATAGGCAGAGTCTGCATGGCTTTGTGCTTGTTGTGTTTGTGATGTGAGAGGAAACAAAACCATGATCTTGGCCCTTCAATTTGTCTTTGTGCCCAAGCAAACAATCGTAACCCTCAAATTTTCTTATCCAGTGGTATGCTTTAGGATTGCCAGGGTGTATATGAGGTGGGGTGAGGTGGTGATAGTGATCGGTTTGGAGTGGGGTGAGGATTTGTCTGGTAGCTACAGTAGCACGTGAGGGGGGTGAGGGATGATGAACAGTATTTTGGTTAAGTTTTGGCGGGTAAGGTTTATAAAAGTTGGGGCAGGGTAAGGGTTTTAGTTTTATGGCAAAAAGAGTCCCCGAGTTTGTATCATTGTGTTAAATAGATGGTCCCTTGTGTGATTATAGTTTGAAGGGGTTGGCAGGATCAGTCCTCAAGAGTTATTAGTTGGTTTTCATGGTTAGTCCTTAAAGGACTAACGCCATTAGGGTCAAAGGGTTATAAGGCTTAACATTGTTAAGTGATTGGGCCTTTCTCTTTGGCAGATTGGGCTTCATTTGATTTAAAAATGGAATTGGGCCATTTAATCTCTAAGGGCTTATGTTGTCTTCATATAATGTTTAAATGGGCTGACCCGGCCCATTAGATGGGTACGGGTGGGATCATTTAACATTTCTTCATTATTGGCTTCGTCTTTGACCGTTGACTTTCACCGGGTTGACTTTGACTTTGACTTCATTAAATGCACAAACGTTGTCGAGTCGATCCATAAATGTCCATTTAAGCTTCGTTTTTTCAAGCCTTTTCTCAGTTGGGCCGCAGTTTTTTTCAGGGGGGGTCGCGCGCTTTTCAAATCCGCTCTCGTTTTGGGTCCGTTTGCTTCGTTTTTGCCTTTAGTGATTACCTGGTACCTGCACAGTACAAACACAAAAACAAGCATATATATGGCATTTTATGTGCGTTTTTTGGTTGTTTAGGGTCATTTTATTGAGTAAAAGGTATGTGTAATTACACACATACCACAATCCCTCATACTAAACTATTGCGTGCCCTCGCGCAATGCTATGAAGTAAGCACTTAGAAAACTAAGAATCTCGATCCCCCTCGACTAATAACCTTGATTAGTGTTCGTCAAGGGGAATGAAAGAATCAAAAGTTTTGAAAAGCCCCGTTTTTTAACCTACACATAGTTTTGATTTTTCATTTTTCTCAATTTTTTTTTACTTTTTCATATTAAGCAACCAACTAGAACGTTTGACTTACCGTTATTTTTATAACTTTTAGGGATCCAATAGAACAAAAGTATTTCGATCCGAGAAGCCCCCAAAAAGGATAAAATTCATTGTCCCGACTTTCACATGCTACCAAACTAGTTTTAAAACGAAAATCACGTTAAATATCATTAAGAGGCTAACACTACTCATATTCACACTTGTGAACCTTTTACTCCACAATTATTATATCTGTGTATGTCTATTTTGAATTTCAACCATGGATCAACATTTTGCAAAATTCTAGTTTCACGTTCCACCCAGAATTATGAGTTGAAGGCGAGATCTCCATGTACGACTTTCGTCTCGGCACATCCCAACCTTGCGGTTAAGTGACCAGGCTTTTGACACCCACAGAGACTAGTATCGGGACTCACGGACCTTAGGTTTAAAAAAACTCTTAGTTTCTCGATCTCCATAGCTATAAATTAGAATAGTCAAGTCAAAAGCAAAATTTAATTTAACAAAAAGGAAAGCTATTATTAATCAATACTTAATAAACAATTGCTGCAATGTAACCCCTCGACCTTTTAGGAAGGCTCAACAATCGGCTTGTGAGCCGCAAGATGCAACAAACTTTTTACTCATCTCGGATTTTTATTACTTACAATGGCTTTCTTTAGAAGGCTGTAACATCGGTTGTGAGCCGGCAAGATACAGCAAACTTTTATCAGCCCACAGTTTATATTTATTATATTTTTTTCATTTTTCATCATCATTTTTTTTTTATATAGAGAAGACTTCTTTTTGAAAAATTCAAGTATAAATTTGAACTAAGGCTAAAGTTTTTGCTATATACTACATAAAAATTATTGATTTAAGTTTAATCTCCAAAAATAGCACGTATATTAATCAGGTTAGAAGCTTATGGGAGAAAAAGCGACAAATTACACACATGAGCTCTTAAGATTTCCAAATAATCCTTGTTTAGCATCCAACTCATACTTAACTCTATCATTTTTCGTTCTTCGCGAATATTCGCGAACGCTTAGTCTAAATGTTAAGGAACAAGCTAGAGCTCAACACGCTCGATCGGGTCAAAATTTATTCTTATTCTACCCAGCAGGAAAGTCAAAATTGTGACAAAACACTTATTTTATTTTTGAAAAATTTTAAATTTTTCATTTTTTTGAAATTTTGGTGGTAAAAACGGGATTACGCGAAAACAACGACTGCAGGCATAATCAAATCGAAGATCCCCCCATACTAGAATGAAACATTGTCCTCAATGTTTTAAGAAGGGTCTCTACGTAAATCCTAAGCCGTTTATTAAGTATGCTTAAAGATAAACGTTAGTCGATTAGATTAGGATATTGGATTTCCCAAATGAAGCTGAGGACTTGAAGCTCTTATGATCAAAGGACAAAACTAGGAGCACGAGAGGCTTCAAAAATCTAGGACAATCCTGGACAATACAACACAAAACACAAAACACGGAAAATGGAAGAGGCGAGCCTCATCACAACACAAAACACTTATTAGCAAATAGAAAGAAGATAGAATGGATAAGCATGGGTTGCCACCCACGAAGCGCTTGTTTAAGGTCACTTAGCTTGACCCGATCCCCCCATACTTGAGCTTGTCAAGGGGGATAGAAATGGGGATGACGAACACCCGAATCAGGAGTGTTGTCTCCATGAATCAACATCAGACTTTTAGAAGAAAGCTGAAGAGCTTTCAAGCCCTGATATGATGAATAAGGAGGAGATTTCTCCTTTGAAGCAAGAACACCGTGATTGAAAACTTTGTCTTCATTTTCGAATAAAAATGAAAGTAAAGTATCAATCACGGGGGAAAGAGTAGTAAGAGATCTCGTGGATTCGACTTCGATGCATATCCCCGGATCGTAAATCTTGTTTCTATCTCCGATAGGAGAAGAAACATCAAGATTGGATCCGAGATCATTATGAGAAGGAATGAAGTATAAATCCATATGAAGGGTGGGATGGGTGGGCAAAATATTAGGCACATCAACGGGGATGTCTTCCACCACATCAATGGTTGAATCTCCCAAATCGGGATAATCAACATGAAATGATTCAAACTCGAGGAGAGAAGTAGAATTATCGTCACCTTCCGAGTTGTAATCATCACTCTCTATACCCGATGGTATTGATCCATCCGAAGCAAGAAGAACATCGATCTCCTCTATAAGAGAGTCACTATCCTCGACGGGGATAGCAGATGGAGAGAAAGACTCAATAGAATTTTCCACATTAAGCTCTTCCGGAGGGTGAGGAGATGAGTTGTCATAAAGCAATCTCTCAACTAGAGGAATTTCACCCTCCGGATCAAGGTTATCATCATTAATTCCCAGTGGAATTGATTTGAGAAGAGTGAGTTCACCGGCGAACTCATCTAAAAGAGAATCAATCTTAAAAGAAGAATCAATCGAAGTATTTCGATTAAGCAAAGATTCTATAAGATTGGATTCGGCATAAAAGGAATCAATTCCCGAGGGAATTGAAGTGATACTTTCTAACACCTCATTTTGAATTAGATTCACCTCGGTAAAAACGATTTCTTCATCAAGATCAAAAAGAGGATTAGAAACAAATTTAAAATTCTCTATTGGAACGTCCTCCTTGAAAAATGACTCATCATCACTTGAGGTACAATCATCATCAATATCGAAGAGAGGGATAGAGAAACTAACAAGATGACTCTTGGGAAAATCTTCATAAACGGGCAAATCGCACACACCGTCGGAAGCATCCTCGGACTCACTTGGGGTAGGGACAAGGTTCTCGACACTTGACTTTATGAATTCGTCTGATTCT
>BQNB010206143.1:0-10568 GCA_026074375.1 Tanacetum coccineum | reverse complement strand
TAGCTAAACCACTAAGTACCATTCTTAATTAGAGGATATTTGTACAAGATTTAGCTAGATACTAGAAATCTTATGATTTGTGTGTGTGTGTAGCATAAGAGACTAAATGGGTTATTATCCATTGTGTAAATATTAGATAAGGGACCATTAATACTAGTATTAATTAGAGGGAGCTTGTACATGTACTTAAGGATCCAAAATGAAGATTTCTAGTGGGTTAAGTGTCCAACATTCGGCCATAGTAGAGGTTACACAAGAATTGATTTAATTTTTGTGTTTAAGGTTTCAAAGTGGGTATTGGTTTGAGTCTAGGTAAGTCTAGGTGTTTCCGGGGTGTGTCCAAATGTATTTTATTGCGAAACATAACCTTTTTACGGGACAAATAAAAGTAAAGTACGCAAAGTTAATAATTATCTTCTTAATAATTATTTATTACTTGGTTGATGTAAACCTTAATTTATTTGACGACCGTTTACATTAAATGTTTATTTCTAGTCATCTGACCAAAATAAATAGTAACGAATAATAGGAGTCGTAAAATGTCCTGAAATTGAGAAATGTTACAGTCTCCACCCGTTAAAAGAGCTTTGTCCTCAAAGCTTAAGACCTTGTAGTGGATGATGAAGCCAGGTTTGTAAAAAGCTATGGGTATTTCTGTTTGAACGAATCTTCACATTCCCAGGTGAACTCAGGACCTCTCCTAGAGGTCAAACGAACCTTAACCAATGGTATCCGGCTTCGCTTCAATCGTTTGATCTCCCGTTCCATGATTTCAATAGGCTCTTCCACAAACTGGAGCTTATCGTCAACGTGAATTCCTTCCAACGACATGACTAATGGTTTGTCAGCGTAACATTTCTTCAGGTTAGACACATGGAAAGTATGGTGAACTCTACTCAACTCTTGAGGAAGTTCCAGCCTGTAGGCAACCTTTCCCAACTTTTGCTAACACTTTGAAAGGTCTGATTATATCTCAGATCCAGCTTGCCCCGCTTACCGAAACCGTAATACCCTATTGTTTTTCTAAGGCTAGACTTGAGTATATCTCGTCCTAACCTCGAAATCCATCTGGCTTTTGTTTTCTGATCAGCGTAGCTCTTTTGTCAATCCTGAGCTGCTTGCATCCTTTGCTTAATCAGGACGATCTTTTCTGTTGTTTCTTGGATCAATTCCGGACCTGTCAGTTGGGCTTCCCCAACCTTGGCCCAGCACAGCGCCAAACCGGTGAACGACATTTCGACCATAACAGTGCCCATAAGGGGCGCCTTTATGTTTAGCGTGATAACTATTGTTGTATGAAAACTTCAGCCAAGGCAAAGGTTTAACCCAGCCCTTAGCCAAATCGATCAACTTAAGCGTGAAGCATGTCCTCGAGAAGTTTGAATGGTTTCTCAGTCGCTCTAGCTGTCAGTTTCCGGATGATACGCAGTGCTTATACTAATATCTGTACCCAAAGCTTTCTGAAATGATCTCCAGAAATTTAAAGTGAATCTTCCATCATGATCACAGATAATTGAGGCAGGTATCCCGTGTCTTGCTACTATCATGTTCAAGTACAACCTTAGCCAAATTTTGTCTAAACGTATCATTCTCCCTATTGGCAAGAGTTGGCAGATTTTGTAAGCGATCCACAATCACCCAGATGGTGTCCAAAACCTTGCGATGACTTAGGAAGCTTGGTGATAAAATCCATCATGATATTATCCCACTTCCACTCGGGTATCTTAGGTTGTACTAGCAATCCCGATGGCCTTTGATGTTCGGCCTTGACCCTCGCACACATCAGGCATTTGCTAACATACGTGGCGATGTCTGCCTTCATATTGGGCCACCAATATAGCTTTTTCATGTCTTGATACATCTTTTCCGAACCGGGATGGATAGAGTATTTTGACTTGTGAATTCATGCATAAAAACACGGATCTTAAATCACCAAATCTCCATAGCAAGGTAACCAACTCCTGCCTTGTAAACATAAGGTTCCATCGGCATGTGGTTCCAATCTTTTCTTGGGTATATCCTTTCTGATTATACCGCCTACGTCTTCATTCACGAGATTCTTTGGTTTATGTGCTTCGATCTGAGCTTCCAATATTCGTTTGGGAAGATCCAAGCTAATTGTCATAATTAAGGCTCGAACCCTTAATGGCTCAATCTGTTTCTTAAGGCTTCAAACGCATCGCCACATACGTTTGCCTTCCCTGGATGATAACGAATATCGCAATCGTAATCACTTAACAATTCTAGTCAACGGCGTTGCCTCATGTTAAGCTCTTTTTGATCGAGAATGTGTTGTAGGCTTTTATGGTCGGTAACACGGAGCCAATCTGGTTCCAGTAAAGATAGAGTCTCCATATCCTTAGGCAAACACCACCGATCCAAGTTTCTAAAATCTCCGCAAACTTTTAGTTTGTCGAGAAGCATAAATCAATCACATTCTCTCAGCTGCATCAATACAGCAACCTAAGACCCTTGTGTGACGCAACACAGTAACCCACAAAAGGTCTTCGCTTCCTTCAAGTAAGCCAGAATAGGGTGCACCTGCATAACTTCTGCTTTATTAACTGAAAAGTGTTTTCTTCCTTTCTCCCCAGTCAAACGATTCCTTTCTGACTAAGTTTCGTCATTGATTTAGGCAATTTCGAAAATACCTTCGATGAACCTTCGATAGTACCAGCAATACCTAAAATTGGCGGATCATCTGTTGGTAGTCTTAGGGAGATGCCCAATATTTGAAAGATCTATCTTGGCTGGATCTACATGGTAAAAGGGCCTCTCAATCAAAGATTAACCGAGGAATTCTACGCATCGTAAATCCAAAATTCACATTTTGAAAATAGGCATACAACTCCTTTCTTAAGGCAATTCTAAGATGGCCTTGATATGTTCTTCATGTTCTTTCTTCGTCCTTTGAATAAAATAGAGTATGTCCATCGGATGAAGACAATTACGAACTATCTAAGTAAGGCCTTTCACACTAGGTTCATGAGGTCCATGAATACCGCAGATGCGTTTATTAGTCCGAATGGCATAACCTGGAACTTGTAATGGCCATACCGAGTTCGAAATGCCGTCTTTGGAATGTCTTGCTCTTGCACTCTAAGCCGGTGATATCCTGATCTCATATCTATTTTTGAATAAATATTGGATCCTTGAAGTTGATCAAACAAAGTCGGCCGATCCTTGAATGGATAAGATTCTTTACTGTCAGTTTATTTAACTTACGGTAGTCGATGCACATCCTAAATGACCCATCCTTCTTTTTGACAAACAAGATCGGGGCTCCCCAAGCTGAGGAACTAGGCCTTATGAATCCTTTGTCAAAAAGTTCTTGTAATTGTTCTGATAATTCCTTCATTTCGGATGGAGCCACGAATACGGTGCTACGAGCTATAAAAACGGGCGCGCTTCCTGGATCTAAGTCCGATTTTGGAATTCCACTGGTTGAGCCGGAGGAAGACCTGGCAAGTCCTCAGGAAATACTTCAGGAAAATCTCGGACGATTGGTACGTCCTTTATTTGTTTTCCTTCTGACTTGTCCTCCTCTTTCTTGGCGGATATCTACGCCAAAAAGACCTGGCATCCTTTTGCCATGTACTCTTGAGCTTTT
The DNA here is from genome assembly GCA_026074375.1 of Tanacetum coccineum. Classification (NCBI taxonomy): domain Eukaryota; kingdom Viridiplantae; phylum Streptophyta; class Magnoliopsida; order Asterales; family Asteraceae; genus Tanacetum; species Tanacetum coccineum. The sequence continues at coordinate 6,958 of BQNB010206143.1, read as the reverse complement.
GAACATGAGATAACTGTCAACCGAGATTCTCTCCCGTTGCTACTTTCGTTGCCACAAAAAGTCAAAGTTTCATTCCCATAGGGAACTTGAACAAGTTTCTCATCGCACACGATCACGGCGTGACATCTTCTTAACCAGTCCATACCGATAATGACATCGAAACTACCCAGTTCTACGGGCATTAGATCTATGTTGAACGGATGGTCTAAGAAATTTAAAGTGCAACCTCGTATAATAGTGTCTATCCCGACTATTTTCCCATCAGCTAATTCGACATCATAACAATTTTCTAATGGAGTTGGGGCGATGTTAATCAAGGAACTAAATGCAGTAGATATAAAACTTCTATCGGCACCAGTGTCGAATAAGATAGATGCATAGTGGTTGTTTAAGAGGAACGTACCCGTGACGACATTAGCATATGGGTTTCCCGATGCATTTCCTCTCTTTTCTGCATTCCCAACTACATAAACCCAGCCTTGTGCATTCCATATTCCTCATCCCATTCTTTAACTTAGTACATCTCCTCTGAAATAACCTGGGGGCTCGCCATGCTCAAAACAACCATTTCCCTTAGGAGCTGCCCCATTGCCCTCTGTATATCAACAACAGTTGCATACAGTACTCCTCAATCACGAGCAAATGCCCTACTTTATGCACTTGTGGCATTTCTGGGGTGGGCACGAGCCATTGTGGAGAGATTGGGCACTTGGTGCACTTGGAAAAGATCCCCCATAAGCTTTCATTCGCATGTCCCCCATATTGTAGACCTTGCGACATTCTGCATCTTGAAGGGTTGTTGCGGTGACCATGATTGTTCTGGATGAATCGATCAGCTTCCTTTGTTGCCCGATACTGTCTTGCTGCGTATTGCAGAGTTATTGGTCCATCAAGTCATTGGCCAACTCAATAGTCTCATCCAAACGACTGGGTCTAGGCAGATCTCATAGACATTCCCATAAAATGTTGTCCAGGAAGTCCACTGCTGTACTTGTCCAGCAACCTTCTCAGTTTAGTTGTCAACAAACTTGGTACATATTCAGGTTAGTTCTGGAAACGTCAGTTGTATTGCTGGAACATTCGTTTCCCCTGACCTTAGGTCCACAACACAATTTCTAATATCTTAATTTCAACCCTGCGGACCAATACTTGTCCGTTATCTTTTTCTTGAGTACTTCCCAAGTCATTGCATATGCCTCAGGACCTAAGGTTCTTATCTGACCATTCCACCAAGTCAAAGCAGCACCTAACAGAGTGCAGGTGACAAACTTTACTTAATTCTCAATAGCACAACCACTGGATATTGAAAACTGACTCCATCTTCTCAATCCACCGAGTCAAACCGACCACGCCTTAAGTTCCCTTGAAGTTTAAAGGTTGACACTTCATGAAGTCATCGTAAGAACAAGGGTGCACAGTTTGTACGTTCCTTCGGTTATCCTCGTGCGAACTGTGGCTTCCATCTCCATTGGTGGAGTTTCGCAAAAGAGCTTAGTCAATCATTGCTTGGATGGATTCTGGAGTCATGTGTTTGGGTTGGTGTTTTTAACAGGGGTATTCGGTCAGTTCCTCTTCTGGTCGTAGGTTGCCAGATTATCTAGATCACAAAAGACAAAACATGAGGTTATATGACAGAATATAATAATGTATAGATGAGATATCAACACAAGAGAAGTATATAGTACAACACAACACATCCATTTCATTCATAACTTTGAAAATTTTACATGAAATAGTTGTCGGATTACACATAATACAATACAAAAGATCTAAGGCTATGTTAGCGGGGAAAACCCCTAATACTTAACATCCTGTACAATGACCTAGTCAAGATAAAATAGCATAAATCACTTAGATGCAACTGTCAGCATCTCCCAGTAAGCAACTTGGTGATCAGAATCCCAGCCTCTGTCCTGCTGTCTAGCTCTCCTCTGCTGCCCTCGCAGTGCTAACAACTCGGCCTGCATGTCGCTCATCTCTCGCCTCATGTCTCTAATGACTCGGAGAGTCTCTACCATCTGGTCCTGACATCTACGGTCAGTCTCTCGAGAGCCGCGTTCAACATCGGCTGTGCTGCATTTGAAAAGCGAGTCTCATTACCTGATGTATGTTTGAATGAGAGTATCCCCTGCAGCTGTAGCCTGTGTCAGGTGTGCCTGGAGATGGGGTCCCGTGTGCATACACATAACACGATGGGTCAGAAGCACAGATGAGCTCGCCTGACTCAATCCTAATCGGTAAGCCTAATCTCTCTGGAAGCGAAAGGCCTCTCTCCACCATTCATATTGGACTCCTGGAGAGTCATCCTATCCTCCCTTAGAGATAAATCGATCCCCTGGGAGTCCATATCACCGTCGCCTGTGATATACGAGACCTACTATCCTGAGCATCCTCTAGTAAAGCATACAAGTCCTGTGTATCATGCTCATGGAGCTCAGCAAGCTCTGTGACCCTAGTATTGACCTCTCCCACGGTCATAGGTGCTATCTTCGAACTGCTCTGTCACCCAGGATCGACCCAAGTAATCCCCTAATACCGTACCCAACATCTCTAATCTCCTGTCCAGCCATCTCTTCAACATCTAACTATTTTTGCTGACAAACCATAATCCTATCCCTCGACTCTGGTAGGTCTTAGCATAAACTCTTCATCAACCTCATATCGGGAGCCTAGAGTGGACAAACACAACCTCTTGCGAGGTGGCTGCTCAGACTCGGGAATCTCACCCTAAGGTCAAACAGGTGGGAGTATGTTATAATAGATGGTGGGGTAGTGTGGTAGTGTGGTGATGTAAGCGCAGTAACTGCATCAATGAGAGCCTGAGTGGATGTTATCCTGAGTGTCTGGATTTGGGTTGGACACCCAGATGATGGTAGTAATGGTGATGGCATAGGTAGTGGTGATGAATGTGCAGGTGGGGCTGTGCACCTAGCAAGGCGCTCTCCTGCAGAGGGTGGTGATAGTGAGATAGGTGGTGATGGTGATAGAGTAGTCATGCCAGAAGTCTCTCAACCTCTGCCTCTGGTGGAAGGGTATGAAGTCTAAGGCGAACGGTAATCCTAGCCCCAATAGTAATGTCAGTGGAGGGTGGTGGTATAAACAGCTCTGTTCCCTCAGGTGGGAAAATAGGCTCATCAACAGGTATAACAATAGTAGAGTCGGCTGGAGCTAAGTGATCCTCCTCCTCCTCCTCCTCGTCATCATCATCCTCATCCTCATCATTGGCGCCATCCCTAGATGAATCGCCGTCATCATCATCTCCATCATCTCCCCCGTCCATAGGATAGTCAACGGACATCCTCTGCTCACATCCCGTACTCCTCTTGGAACCTCCCTTTGGGATCCGACTCATAACAAATCTGGGTGACTCCAGCATTTTTGGGTGAATCAACAGGAGGTAATGGCTGCTCCTCAGCTGGAAACTCATGCTCATCCTCCAATGGTATATACTCAGGGTATATAGGCTCTGGCACGTAGTCAGGATCATGTGCATGTACGAACATAGGCTCACGCCGATTGAGAGTATTATTTGTTGGTGTTCTTTTACCAACTTTGTTTATTTTATTTTTGTTTTTAAGGACAATTTTTTTTTTGAATTTTTTTTTGTGTTTTTTATATTTTTTATATGATAGCTATACTAAAAAGAAAAGAAAATTTATTTTTTACTTTTTAATATTTTATGATTTTTTTGGATTTTTGAAATTTTTTAACAAAAATGAAACTTTCGAGGACGAAAGGATCTTCAAATCTTATCAACAAACACAAAACGAGAGATTCGTTAACTCAAATCTCCGGCAACGGCGCCAAAAATTTGATTGATAGATTTTAAACACGCAAAAATATATGATATAATATATTCCAAAAGAGCAATTAAGAACTTTCCTTAAGTTTCCCTTAAGAAAGGCTCTCTCTAAAAGATATATATAATATATAATATACGTATGTTTTCCGGAAAGTATGATTTCCCGGGTCGTTTTTCCAACGATTTGAGAAATTGAAACCTCGCTTGATATTGGATATTGATTTGAATGGGTTTGAAGATTGATTTGGTTTACTATAACTACTAATTAAAAGCACAATTAAAAGCAATCAATTTAAAACAATTAAACACTTAACAATTTACGGGAAACAAATAAAACGCGACAAATAAGCAAGTATACTAAATTTTACTCCTAAAAATTCAAATTAAATTTCTAAACCTAAATTAGGACAAAAGAAAATTTTAAGAAAAAGAAAAACATTTTTTTGATTATTTTTTAATTTATTATGAATTAAAAACTAATTTAATCTAATTAAATCCTAAAAAATAGCAAATTAAGTACTAAAAATTTAGAAAAATGATTTTTAAACTTAGAAAAGTCTAAAATAACATAAAAACTCAGAAAACTATTTTTAACTATTTTTAAAATTAAAATCCTATTTTTAAACTTAAAATTAAAAGCTCAAAAATGAAAATTAAAATCTAAAAGGTGTAAAAATGATTTTACTGAATGTAAACCTAAAAGTAATTTTTATAAAACTAAAAACTATTTTTTTGTAATTTTCTGAAACTTTTTTCTATTTTTTATTGATTTTTCAATTTTTAAACCTACGAAAAATCCTAGAAAATAAACTAATAATGGGAAAATTCTCAAAAAATCAGGAAAAGTCCTACTAGCAACAAGGAAGAAGAGAAAAATAAAACTAAACAAACAGCTAATCAAATAAGCTCTAAAATAAGCTGGATAAGCTACGGCTTATAAAATGAAAAGGAAATGAAAAAGACTACTAGTATTAAATGGGGGGAAAGGTTACTGGATGAGCTATTAAAGGTCAAAGAAGCTTAAACCAAACACCCCTTTAGGAATTGACAGATTTTATAAAACATTAGAATCTAAGATCTAATTATCAAAACCTTATTACCAGATCTTAAACAACTTATATTAAACTTAATAAACATAAATCAACAACTGAATAAGCTAAATTCTAAGATCTACACTATAAACTACTTATTTTTGGATTTTTAAGCTTTTTATGACAGAAATGAGAACTCTAAGATTTATGATATAATAAGCAAAAACAGATAATAAAACACACTTAATAAGCTAGAATAAAGGTAAATAAGCACTTATAAGCAAGCAATTTAAGCAATTAAACTAATCTACACTATTAAGCAAATATTTAAACTAAAACTTAAAATTTAAAGGAATTTTAAAGAAGACTTACAGATGGCTTCAGCTTAACAGAAGCTTAATAGAACAGCTACAAGCTCTAGCTTATCCAAATGGATAAAGCTATATTATCCATGGATTCCTTCCATTTTGAATCCCATTTCAAAAGCTAAAATCCATTTAAGCAAAGGATGATAAGGATATTAGCTGATTTAAGAGTTAAGATGATTAAGTAAGATTTACTCGAATATTAGCTTAGAGACTAATAAGAGCTTATTCAGTGGCTTATGATATTTAGCTTATCATTTAATAGGAAAAGTAAGAGCTTATGAAAACAAAGAGCTTATGAGAGACTATTTAAAAACTAAATTTCATTAACATAAAACTTGATTACAATGCTTAAAAGGAAGAATTACAAAGTTTAAAGGAAATTTAAGCTAAAAATTGAAAATTAAGCTAAAACTAAAAGCTACTAAAAAAAACTAGATGGTGAATGTGTGTGAAGTGCTAGTATTTATAGGCCCAAGCTGAAGCTTCTAGTCTTCCCTTGCTCTACACGCTCCAATCAATCATGTCCGTACAAAATCCTAATCATTGGATAATGATTTTGAGCCCTTGGATCAAGATACAACTCACACGGATTGCCAAGCTGTCATTCCTTTGATGTGACAGCTTGTGCTAGTTGTGTGAGAGTATTTAGTGTAAAAATCATCATCTCTTGTGCTTTTCTTCCTGTCGCATATCCTCTTAGCTTAAGTGAGCCAATGAGAGTGCTTGTTTTGACAAATCTAACCCTGCCATCATGTTTGTGATTACTTGAATAGTCTAAACCACCCTTCAATTTAGAATTGCCCTTTGTTTTACCCTAGGTAATGAATTGGAGACGACGAATGAATAGTAACATGTCTTCGCGCCTTTTTTAACTGTAAAATAGGTAAAAACATTTGAACTTTGGGCTTTTTGCAAGATTGGTCCTTGTAGTTGGTTTATTAAAGGTGTAGTGTAAAATAGGTTATAAAATTGACAGAAATGGTCCTTGTAGTTATATGAAAAGGGGTAAATGGGCTAAGGGTAATGGGCTTTTTGATCCGGGTAAGGGGTAAAGGAAAGATTAGGCCCATTTAGGTTTAGGGACTAACTGTGTAGGTTTTTGAAACTTAAAGGACTGGATTTGTAACTTTTGGATTTTTGTCTTCTAGTGGTTGACTTCTGTTGACCAAGAGTTGACTTTTTGACTTTGGCTTCTGGCTCTTACACGCTCTTCCGTTCTCGTGTTCGTGTTTTTCTGTTTTTGATGGCTTTCTTGTGATTTTTGATATATCCGTACATGCATACACAAAACACAAAAACAAGTACATTTTTGCTATTTTTAGTGTATTTGTGGTCATTTAGGATCATTTTTGGTAATAACGGATATGTGTATTTTACACTTATCAAAATTCCCCAAACTAAACGATTGCGTGTCCTCACGCAATATTACATGCCTTATAACTAAATACCTCGAAACTTCCCCAAACTAAACCTTTGAAAAGTAGCAAAATTTTTTGTTGAGAGAGCTAAGATATCACAAGTTATAAAACACCCGAATTCCCATTTTCAAAGATTTTTATATATATATTTTTTTTGTGATTTTTTTTCTTAATAATTAACTTCCTAACTACAACTTATTCTTGTGTTGACATAATGTATTGTTTTCATTACCTCATTGGTAACTTTAAGGATCATATAACAAAAAGCACTTGAAAAGTGTCTTAAAAGATAACTTCATCATTTCCGATTTTTCACTTTTCCCATGCTAAGCTTAAAAA
>BQNB010206142.1:0-10568 GCA_026074375.1 Tanacetum coccineum | reverse complement strand
TCCTCCCTTAATCAAGGAGCAGATCGAAGGACACATCTCTGCTCTCAAATCTATAATCAAAGATCATAACAAGAAAAACGCAGTCAACCCCATACGGCTGGATTTTGGAGAAGATGACACGGAAGTAAGAGATAACATAATAGTAAAAGGAAAGGGGTGGTGGACGACGGTCTCAAAAAACCCTTTAATGAAGCTGTTAGAACCCCCCTCACTCGAAGGATCATAGAGTTTGCGGGTCCGGAGTATAAAATGACAGCTAACATAAAGTTATACAATGGGACCACTGATTCGGAGGACCACTTAAGCCGATTCTCTAGCGCGGCTAATTCGGGAGAATGGCCTATGCCAGTGTGGTGTAGAATGTTCCAGCAAACTCTGGACGGGTCGGCCAGAGGATGGTTCGAACGCCTTCCAGCCAATAGCATCAACGAATGGTCAGAACTGAGGGAGGCCTTTGCCGCCAATACTCCGTTTGAATGGCATGTTTTAAAGAGCCCCATGAAATAACAAAAATTGTCAAAAAAAGATAACGAATCGTTAACGGCATTCAAAGAAAGATGAACGGTGGAAACAGGTTTCATAATGGGTGTGCCGGAAGTCATGAAAATTTTGTCGTTTATGGACTCCCTCAAATGTTCCGAATTGGTGAAGCATTTCTCGATAAAGGTTCCCACAATGGTGAACGAAATGATGGGAAGATTGGACGATTTCGTTCGATCCAAGGAGGCGTTCGCCCAGACAGAACTTCCCAAAGGTGAAGTCGGCGACCACTCCTGGAAGTTTAGTTTCCCGGCGGGTCGAAGGGAAGAACGTCCCTATCGGAGTCATCAAGGAGGAGAAGTTAGAAAAATGATAATCATAATAACCATAGAAGAGACAACTACAGTCCATACAGAGGCAGACTATCAGACTCGACCTGCCCCAGTCCTCACTCGTGAAGCTCTCACCAAACCTCCCAAGGAAATTCTAGCCATTGAGACACAACTACATCTTCCACCTCCAAAACCCATGGCCAATCCTTTTAGGGGTGGAAATACTGATCATTATTATGATTAACATCAGGAGAAAGGGCGTTATACAAACGATTGTATCCAGCTGAAGAGGCAGTTGGAGATAGCTCTAGAATCCGGAAGGCTAAACCTTTTAGTCAAAGATGTTAGGCAGATGGGTAGAGGAAACCAAAGAGGAGATGTTCCTCAACTGGCTAAGATCATTAACATGATAAGAACCAGATCAACAAAGGAAAAGAAGAGAAAAGCTCCTGAGGTGACAGAAGTATGGATGAACACCCTCATAACCTTTCCGCAAGTGTCATCGGAAGACGTCTCCGATGAGCCTTTAATTGTGGAAGCCGAGGTAGAAGGATACTTAGTAAGACGAGTATACGTGGACGAGAGGCCTTAGTAGAAGTCATGTTCGAGCATTGTTTTAAAAATCTCAGTCCGGCGATGGCCAGGTTGAAAGAGACACGGACCGATTTGGTAGGTTTCGCCAGCGAGGTTACAAAGCCTTTAGGAAAGATGGAGCTGGAGGTATGCTTTGGAAATGAAGGATTGTGCAAAAGAACGACCATGAAATTCACCATCAAAAAAGCTCATTCTCTGTACAACATAATATTAGGCAAGACATGACTAAAGACCCTGTGGGCTATCCCCTCTACCATCCACTCAATGATGAAGTTTTCTACGCCAAAAGGGATTGTCACTCTAGTCACTCGGTCGATCATTATATTAGAATGCATGAGATTGGAAAAGAAGCAGGTGGTTAAAGCAGAACCCGAAGAAAAGGAAAGAGAAGAGAGAACAGATCTAAAAGATGTCAATGTAACGGAGGAAGTATTGGTAAACCCAACTTCTCTCGATCAGTTAGTTGTTATCGGGGGAGGGTTGACCAAAGCGTGTAAGTCTCAGCTAAAACTACTACTTAAGATTAACATGGAAGTGTTCGCGTGGGAGCCGGCCGACATGACGAAAGTCCCTCGGTGGATAATCGAACACTCCCTGAATGTTAACCCATCTATCGAACCGATATGCTAAAAACGAAGGATTTTGGCATTGGAAAAAAGTAAGATAATGGAAAGGGAGGTTTTCGAATGGGTAAAGGCCGGTATCGTCCGTCCAGTCAAATATCCCACCTGGATTTCCAACCCCGTTTTGGTGAAAAAGGGCGATGGGACGTGGAGAATGTGCATTGACTCAAGAATCTAAATTCAGCATGTCTCAAAGATTATTAGACACGCCGAAATAGATTTCAAGGTTGAATAGTGTCAAGAGAGATCAAGTACAAATTTTCCTGACCATATAAAAGGCTTACCATCAATTAAATGGCAAAGGAAGATGAAGAAAAAATGGCCTTCTACACAGATCAAGGGACATATTGTTACACCAAGATGCCCTTCGGCCTCAAGAGTATAGAGGCCACATACAAAAGATTGGTGGATACGGATTTCTAATCCCAGATCGGAAGGAACTTAGAGGCATATGTGGATGATATGGTGATAGAAAGCAAGGATGAAAAAATGTTTCTAGCAAACATAGCGGAAACATTCGATAACTTGAGGAAAATCAATATGAAGCTGAACCCGAAGAAATGTTAATTCGGTGTTGAGAAGGGTAAGTTTCTGGGGTACATGATAACCTCCGAGGGGATTCGTGCAAACCCTAAGAAAACCAGAGCCTTGGCAGACCTACAATCACCAAGGACGCTGAAAGGAATGCAAAGCCTCAGCGGAAAGCTAGCGGCACTCAATCAATTTCTGGCAAAGTCGGCCGAGAGATCTCTCCCTTTCTTTAACACATTGAAGAACATAACCAAAGAGAACAAACATGAATACAAACAGATGATTGAGGCCGAGGAAGCCTTCCAGCAGATGAATTGATGCATCATGAATCTTCCATCTTTAACTCCTCATTTCCTAAAGGAGACATTGTGTGCGTACTTGGCAGTATCAAAAGAGGCGGTGGGTGCCGTTCTTATTACGGACCAAAAGGGAAAGTAGCGTCTCGTTCATTACGTGAGTCGGACTTTGAATGATGCAGAAAGAAATTACTCTCCTCTAGAAAAGTTGGCACTTTCATTGTTCCACATGACCAGAAGGCTGATGAGATATTTTGAGGCACACCCGGTGAAAGTTATAACAGACCAACCAATAAAGCAGATCCTTAACAAGACGGAAGCTTCGAGGAAACTAGCCAAATATGTCGTGGAGCTGGGAACATACAACATAACTTTTGAACCTAGGAATGCAGTAAAGGGACAAGTGTTGGCTGATTTCATATCTGAAACACCTGATGGTGAGCCGGTGGAATCTTACTTTCGGGTCCCGGAGGCGACACCAGAAGAAGAAGACAGTGGAAAGTGGATGTTGTTTACTGATGGGGCGTCCCGTACAAAGGGGTTAGGGGCAGGATTAGTGTTGATCGGTCCTAGTGCCATCGAGCATATGTATGCCCTCCGTCTCATATTTACTAGTACTACTAATGAAGCAGAATATGAGGCGTTGCTGGCAGGGTTGAGAATAGCTAGGAAAATGAAGATACATGACTTAGAAACGAAAGTTGATTCTAAGCTGGTTGTTATTCAAATCAACGGAAGTTATATAGCTAGTAGCGATAACATGATAAAGTACCTGGCCAAGGCAAGGGAGTACATAGCATGTTTCAATTCATTTTCAATCAAGAACATCCCCAGGAATCTAAATTAAAAGGCCGACGTGCTTAGTAAGCTCACCTCAATAGCTTTCAACCACTTAACTAAAGTAAGCTTAGTGGAAGTGCTCAATGAACGATCCACCGAAGTGGCATAGATCAATGCTGTGGTTGAGGAGGAAGGAGATAATTGGATGACGCCGATCATTCAAAGCTTGGAGAAGGGGATATGGCCAAAAGATAAAAAAGAAAGGCGCAGCTTAAAGTAAAGATATGCCAGTACGTGATGGAAGACTGGATTCTGTTCAAAAAGTGATATTTGGTTCCTATGTTGAGGTGCGTTGGTCCACTTCAAGCTAACTATGTTATTCGAGAGATATACATAGGGGAGTGCGGGATGCATTCCGGACCACGAGCTGTGGTATGAAAAGCCACGAGACAAGGGTATTACTAGCCAACCATGCATGAAGATGCCAAGAAAGAGATTTAGAAGTGTGATTCATGTCAGATACATTCTTTGGTCCCTAAGCTTCTAAAAACACTAATGACATCCATAATGGCACCATGGCCATTTTACCGATGGGACATGGACATTGTGGGGCCTATTCCCCAAGCAGCCGAAAAGGTTAAATTTCTGATTGTGGCAATTGATTATTTCACAAAGTGGATAGAGGTAAAGCCATTGGCAAGGATCACCGAAAAAGAAGTTATTCGTTTTAGATAATATAATTTGCAGGTTTAGTCTTCCCCGGATCATTATCACGGACAATGGCACACAGTTTGTGAATGACCTGTTTAAAAGTTGGTGTGAAAGGTTGAACATCAACAGATGAATACTGTCATGGCTCATTCGTAAGCCAATGGTTGGGTTGAAAGTGCAAATAAGAGCTTGATGGAAGGAATTAAAACTAGAATGGGAAAAGACAGAGCCGGATGGGTTAAGGAATTGTCAAATGTCTTGTGGGCTCACCGAACTTCTATCAAGCAAAGCAATGGGGAGACACCGTTTAGCCTGACGTACGGCAGTGAAGTGGTCATTCCGGCAGAGATAGGCATGCCTACCAACCGAACCATGGTGATCCGAGAAGGTCTGGATAAAGAAGAACTCTGTCTTAATTTGGATTTGCTACAAGAAATGAGGGAAATGGCAGTCATTCAGGAAGAAAAGTACAAAACAAAATTGGAGCAGTACTACAATAAAGGGTTTAGTTAACAAATTTTAAACCGGGGGAGTTTGTGCTCTAAAAAACAAAGCAAGCAGGTTTGGAAGATCAAGTAAAAATAGGACCTAACTGGGAAGGACCTTACAGAGTCACAGAAGCATATGAGAATGGCTCTTATAAATTGCAAACCATGGAAGACAAAGAGGTATCGCGGACCTGGCACACAATTAACCTTCGCAAATGTTATTTGTAGGAGTTATTGTTTTAAGAATTCTAGAACGTTGTATAAAATTATGAATTTTCAATGAATATGAAGCTCTCACTCCTATTTTCTTAGGAGAGGGTAATTTTCCCAAGATTGCTATGACATAGTTCATTACCGGACGGCTCGCTACCTTCGGCTGAACGTATGAATAAATTACCCTAAAAGACTATAAGTCAAAAGGGAAGAGCCGAAGTGCACAACACCAAAAGGCATTAAAATACCCTAAAAGGCTATAAGCCAAAAGGGAAGAGCCAGAGTGCACAACACTGAAAGGCATTAAAATACCTCAAAAGGCTATAAGCCAAAAGGGAAGAGTCGGAGTGCACATCACTGAAAGGCGTTAAAATACCCTATAAGCCAAAAGGGAAGATCCGGAAGGTACGCCATTGAAAGACGTCTAGTTACCCCAATAGGCCATAAGCCAAACGGAAGAATCGAAGCGCCTAACAACGGAAGGCACACACATAAAAAAAAGGAGAAAAGGCATATTTTTGCACAATAAAGTCATAGAGATCCAAACACATAAGCATTAAAGCATAAATAAAATTATGCCAATAACTGTTACAAAACATACACATAGTTCCAAGATTAGATGAAAGAAAAACATTATTACAAAACAAACGTCTGTAGACCATTACGTTAATGATAAATAGCTAAGCTTGTTTGCCCTAAGAGGGAAGTCCGCCAGGAGCTGAAGAAACGTTAGGAGCAGCAAAGCCTCTGGAGGGAGCAGAATCAAGATGAACTTTGAGCAAGTCAGCAATAGAGTGACGATAGCCGCAAGCTGCTAGCGATCTTCATGACGTAAGGGTACTCTTTCTCAAAAAGTTTATCATACATAGGATAGAGCTTCTTGTCTGAATAGGCATCAAAGCCTTCAGTGGCATGGAAAGCAGTTAAAATCTACTCTTAGATTCGACCTTCGCTCAACCCTTTACCCCACCCAGTCTGTATGGCCATGTTGAAAGGCTCTGAGAGACTTTGTTTATATTTATGACTTTGGAGGACACGGCTAACCACTATAGGAAGTAACTTGTAGATGTAATCAAATTTTCGACCTCCGTCTGGCTCAGCTGAGCAACAAGTTTTTCCGTTCCATGGCCTCTTCGGCCGACATTCTCTCATCATATACAAGTGCAAATTCTTTTTTGGCTAGCTCAGCCTCTAGCTCCTGAATTTGGAGAGCCTGGTCCCTATTAGTCATAGATAGCTCATTTTTCTTTTTCTCTAGCACTTAGAACCTATCATTGCAACCCTAATGCTCCTCCTTCAACCCTTTGTAATGATCAGACATGTTAGTATAAAGTCTGGCATTTTGCTCCAGATCCTGCCTAGCAGTGACCAATTTCTGGATGGTGTCAGAGCACTCGCCATGAGTTTTTGCCAACTTACCATAATCATCCTGAAGGTTCTCAAACCTTTCTAAAAATTCAGTCTAAGCCATGGCTCCTCTGGCCAAAGTGAACCAAGCTCTCTCAAGGGAAACGGGGTTTGTCAAAGCATTCGATTCTTCTTGGGCTGCCGGAGGAGGAAGATGAACCATGAGCTCCTAGCACCACATAGGAGAATCAACGCGACACCTCCGTGGAATGCTCCACTCGGGAACATAAATTCCTCCGAAATGATAGGACTCACCTTCATCGTAATGCATGCCTAAAAAAGACCAAAGAAGACACCTTTTAAGTATATAAAAGCAAAGAACTACGAATAAAATGGTGGAATAAAAACATACCTCTTAAGTTTCTCCCTGATTGCGACAAGGTCTTCACGAATGAAGGACTATAATGAACTGAATGACGGGTCGAAGACGGGGAAGAAAGAAATACTTCCTCTTTCTTAGCATTTAAGGGCCTTCTGGTCTGGTTAACAAATGATATGATCTGAAGTGGCTGTCTTTTCATTGTTATCATCAATATAGTTATAAACGGAGTGATTGACCGACTCGTAAGGGGAGACATGGGTTTAATGATGCTCATTCTCCAGAGAGTTAAGGGAATTGTTGTGTTCTTCCTCGACGTTGATGGTGGGTGCTACCATACAGATAGGAGTCAGAGAGGAAACATGATCAGAAGTAGTCGATTGGCCCTTCTTGACAGCGGGAATTTTCTTCCTTTTTGTTTTGGGTTTTAAGCTTTCCCCTTCGTTTTTATCTCTCTTCTTGTTTTCCTTTTTCTTGGTGGCTGCACGGGCTTTCCTTTCCTTAATTGCAAGAACTTTAGGATCTTCTACTTCTACCTCCCGCTGGAAGTCGGTCTTGTCTGGAATAGGATGGCATACCGGAAGCGGAGGAGTGGTATTTTGGTCTATCGGATTTTTGCTGGAAACAGCAGGTCCTTGAACAATAGAAGCACCGAAGAGAAAAGGGAAACGTAGGCACTCAGACATGGTGACCACTGAAAAAGAAAGAAACAACAAGCAAATATGACATTAAGAAACATCAGGATAGGGTCACACATATATGAAAGTAAAATCACAGTGTATTACCATTCCCTTTGGTATATTTGAAAATAGGATGAAAGCCAGGAAAATCCCATGTACTAGCAAGACCAGCTTTAAAGACAAGACTGGTGAGCACCAAACGAAGGTCAATAAACTTCTCGGCAAGAGCCCGGGCGTCTAAGATACTAAAACCATCATCCGGAAGAGCATCGTTGACATCGAAATCATGATGTCTCCAATCCATGGCATCTGGAATGGCTCTCCTATCCAAAAAGAAGAACTTGTCCTTCCACCCCTTCATACCGGAAAAGGTCTCTTGGAATATCCTACCTCTAGCACCTTTACCCACCGGCTTCTCAAAATAGAACCAATGTCCTTGCTTGCTAATTTTATAAAAAACACGGAAGAGGCTGACGGTTGGTATAATGCTTAGGCTTCGGCAGTACAACTCAAACATGGTCAACCGGTTTAGACCCAAGGGCACAAGCTGAGAGATATGTACATGAAAATGCTTTATGATGCCCAACAAGAGGGTAGAAAAAGGAACCCTTACCCCTGAAAAATCAAAAAATTGTTCATACAAACCTATGACCTCCTTAGGTAATTTATCCATGGTCCATCCCTCAGTCGAAGCATAAGGATGTAGATCTAACGGAATGCCATACTGCTTCGCTAAAGATTTAACACCCTTGAGAGACATAATGGACACATGATAAGTCATGTCAAACTTGGGCACTATTACGACCTTGCCGAGAGGATCTTCCTCGGCCATTTTCTATCAAAGATACCAGAAGGAACAGTAACGCTATGAAAAGATAAACAAGGAATGGATATGTGCTTGAAGGAAGTAGAGTCGGAGGTCACGGGAGTTCGTTCGGGGGAAGAAAGTAAAAAGAACGCAGTAAAAATAAAGAGGAATTGCTATTTATAGGGAAAAAGGAGAATACGAAACGTCGCATCGTGTCAGATCAGTGGCGTGGCGCAACCACAACCATTCACAGAGAAGCGGTGAGACACGTGTACGGTCACACATGCCCATGTTAAATAGGTCATGATGACCTCAATTTTAACTTAACTGTAATTATGAGTTTTATCTCATTTAAAAAAAATCTTTGAGGGGACATGGAAAGAAAGGCCAGTTGGCAAGTCATAGATAAAACATCTAAGTGTCATATTAGCAGTCGCTAACTGATAACATGATACTGTTGGTTTGTGCTCATGTCATACGAATATTTATACAGCTGGAAATACGTAAGCCTACGGGGCCACACACGTTTACACTTAGATTTATTTTGTTAATGTTTATAATAATATATTTGTATATTTATTATTTATATTAATATATTATTTAACGAAAGAACATCGACGGTCGCTAATTAGTTTGTTATGAATAATTAACTATAAAGGCTTTTAATTAAGGGGTAATTAAATATAATTAACCATAAATATTAGAAAGTCAAAAAGTCAACACCAAGGGGTGTTATCCTTTGGTTCGACCGGCCATAAGCCCAAAAGGGGTATGAGTTGGGTTTTGAGCTATCTTTTCCTCTAAGTTATGTATTTTAGGAAAACCCTAAATACATCTACTATATAAGGAGGACCCTAGAGCTCATAATCCTCATCCCATTCTTTTCTCTTCTTCCTTTTGTCGAACGAACCTAAACAACCTTTAGGGTTTTTTCGGTTTCAATTTATTTGGTGTTCTATTGCTCGTTGTCAAGAACTAGCATTCGAATGATATCATTTGACATGTAGTGTGGATACACGTGGAGGTTATTTATTTTAGTAACTTAATAGTGGTTTTAGTTAGCACGGTAAAACACACGTGCGTGTACACGAAGACGCTTGCGTTTCGTCACTAGCTTAGTTGCTAAAGGTATGTATCCTTTATTGTTAGCCTTAATTTTATTAAGTCAAACAAGAATGTCATCGGTCTTATTAAGTCAATTAGGTCTGGTAATGTAATAGGCTAGTCGGGTATTAACAGGCTTGGAATTTAAACTAATATTGTCTATGTACCAGGCTCAAAGCCCAAGTTAAACCAAGCCCGGCCCACTAAGTTAGCCCATGTGCCAAGTAAATGGCTAAGGGTATAAAAGAAACCCTCTCCACACATGGAGAGGGTGTTGGTTACATTTGCTCTCATTTGTAACTCACCACTTTCTCTCTCTAAATCTAATATTCTTCAAGTTTCCTTTCTCTCTCTATTCTTATTATTTTGGCTTATATAGCTTATTGGGTTTGCTTATTATGTTGTGTTTGGATTAAACATATGGGATAACACGTGGTATCATACGCCAAGGGGTTATTAGTGATTTTGTTCTTAGTTTTTTCTTTGTTTCACTTGGTTCGAGAACTATACAAAAAGAAGGTTTCATTTTTGTGCGTTTAAAAACCATAAAGCTTGCAAATTTCTTATTTATTTACCTTCATATAGGTTAGAAGTACAAGTCAATCCTTGGAAAAACATCAAAAGGTTGATCTTTTTAAGGTTTTTGGTTCGAAAAGAGGGTTTTTGTACTTGAATCTTGATTTCAAAATTTTCGTCTTAAAAACGTTAAAGTTTGGATTTTTAAGGTCCTCCTTGCTTTAATATACTTAGTTGTGCAAGAAAAATCGGGTAAAACGTCAAAAAATGAGTCTTTTGGTAATTTTTGATTTTTGAGTTTCGAACATATTTGGGCAATTTATACGCTTGGTAAGGCGAACTATACATATTTTTCTCTACAAGCGATTTATACGCAGTTTTATCAAAGGCGATTTATACGCAGTGTTATCAAAGGCGATTTATACGCAGTGTTATCAAAGGCGATTTATACGCAATGTTATCAAAGGCGATTTATACGTGTGTTTTAACACAGGCGATTTATACGTGTGTATTTAACACAGGCGATTTATACGTGTGTATTTAACACAAGCGATTTATACGTGTGTATTTAACACAGGCGATTTTTACGTGTGTATTTAACACAAGCTATTTATACGTGCGATTTTACACAGGTGATTTATACACTGTTTTTTTGGGAATTTTACTCACTTTGCTTGGGAGGATTA
>BQNB010206140.1:0-10568 GCA_026074375.1 Tanacetum coccineum | reverse complement strand
TTGCTCGCTTTTGATTGTTTTCTTATGATTTTTGACTTATCCATACCTGCACACACAAAACACAAATACAAGCATATTTTTGCCTATTTTTGGCCTGTTTTGGGTTTATTTGGGTTATTTTAGGTACAAACGGATATGTGTATTTTACACTTATCAGTTATAGTAATATCTAGGATTAAGTATATTTTTTATGTGAACATCAACTAACTAGCTAACAATGTATACATGTTGATCCCAATGAATAGATCTTTAACTCCTTATGTTGATGTAAGGTTTAGTATCCTTGGATAAATCCAAAGGCACTAAGACTGAATCTTTGAGTGTATGATATAAACTATGCGGAATCTAGTTTATACCACTAAGAAGAATAACAGTAATGAATGTTTAACACACAGAAATATAACCAAAACAATAAGCTCCAATATATTAATACGAACACTCTTTGACAGTGTCAGGGTTTACAACCTTGAAGCTATGACAATGACTCGTTTTTGATACATTGAATTCTATACCATAGGACATCTTTTTATACACCAAGGAGTCCTACAAGGCTTACAATACTTTCCTAAGATATCATGATCTTTTCTAAAAGCAAACATAATCTCTTAAACAAATACATTATACATATCTTTTACAAAAATAACTCAGTACTTATCTTCGTAAGTATTCTTGTTCTCCAAACAATCCTTATCTCTTTACTCGTCTTTGTCCTTTTGACAGTAGTAATTCTTCTAGCAGTTGTAATCTAGCAGTATTAACTTTTGTACCAGCAGTACTGAGCAGTAGTAACTCTAAGAATCATCTTGAAGTCTTTAAGTCCCAACAATAATAAATTATAACATAAGGGGGAAATGGAAAATCAACACTCATTACCTGTCATAGCATATCAATTACCATAGGCTTGGTAAAGGATCAAAACTCCACCGCTAGGTGCAAGCATTATTCATTACTATCCAAGAGGTCTTTTAAAGGGTTATGGGGTGTAGGTGTAAGATAACATTTAATGGAAACAGTAACAGATGGGATACATTCGGGTGGCTTTGGGTGAATTTGGAAAAAAAGCGTGTAACATTTCTCAATTTCACGTCATTTTACGACTCCTATTAATTGTCACTATTTATTTTGGCCCGATACGCGCTTACTTTTAATTTTGCTTTTGAGCTAAATCGCGTAGACTAGAAATAACCATTTAATGTAAACGGTCATCAAATAAATTAAGGTCTACATCCACCAAGTAATAAATAATTATTAAGAAGATAATTATTAACTTTGCGTGTTTTATTTTTATTGGTCACGTAAAAGGGTTACGTTTCGCAATAAAATACATTTGGACACACCCAAAAAATACCTAGACTTACCTAGACTCAAACCAATACCCACTTTTTATCCTTAAGCGCCAAATTTATAAAATTCTTGTGTTAGATACCCACTAAGGCCGAATAATATAGTTTAACCTATAAAACCATTCGTCCCTTGTATATTAACTAGCTAACAAATATTATCTTGATCTTAAAAGTACCTGTACACATGGGTGTGTAAACGAAGCTAGTTGCTTGCCTAACTCGTCACAAGACACTCGGACCCTTCGTAAGTCTAGAATTAAGCTTTACATGTCCTATACCACCTATTTCTATTCGTATCTAGTTGTGATGATCGAAATTATTTGCGCTTAACATGTAAAGTGTGCGTGAACATGCATGGTACGCCTCATGCATGGTTCACATAAATATGATCATGTGTGTTACACTTGTGCGGTGCAAGAAACTAATAAAACGCATGTATAAAGTAATTTAACGACAACAAGGACTTAAATTGATCTGTCTACATGAAAGCTTAGACTCTAACGCGAACAAAACCCTTATACACGAATTTAATAAAAACCACACGTAAACATTCATTGTGAGCACGACACTATGGTTTGGGAACATATACATGACACCTCTAAACATTTGCATGTAAAATACGACGTGTACATAAGTTAAATATACGACATATAGTTACTAGGGCTAATTGTTTCGAAACCCACATATTGCTAGAATGGTAACGAGCCATAATAGGTTCGTGTGGTCATGGCATACTCACGAATTAGGCCCAACAGCCCAAAAAAGGTGAGGCCCGTAGCTTATTATAAGCTCATTCGAGCTTATTGTGAGACTAGAGAGCTTATAAGACTTGAAACATGACAAACATACCTTAAGCAAACCCCTAATGGGTCAAATTAGTCCAAGAGCCCACAGAACAAAATCAAACGGTCCCAATCAGCTAACTCGGGGGCCCACAGCTTATTCATAAGCTCTATGAGCTTATTAATAGTCCTATGAACTTATTGGAAACTAATATAGGCCCTTTAGTACCTTTAAAAACCAAACGGATCCTTATTGGGCTTGTTAGCCCATTAACGAGCCCAAACGCAAGCCAATAAGCCATAACGAGCTTAAACAACTTATTTGTGGGCTTATACAAGTTTAATAACCTTATTGGACCTAGAACATGTTATTGGACCCAAATGAATCAAGCCCAAACACCTAAGAGCCATTCGGGCTCATACCGGGCCTAAAGGCGCATTACTCGAGAGCTTATGGCTTATGGAATAAGCCACAAGTTTAGAACAACTTAAACAGACCCTAATGTGCTTGAGAAGTCTAAGAAATAAGTTAGAATACTAAGGAAACCTTTTAAGTATATTTCGGGTTCGAGTTATTGGGCTCGCTAGCCCAATAAGCTCCAATAAGCTTTCCTGAGCTTATTGGCAGCTTAAGCAAACTTAAATAAGCTTAACGAATGCATTTGTGCTTTTTAAAACTTAATTGGACCCTTAGAACACTTAATGGACTTTAATGGGCCCAATAAGGCCCATTAAGCCAAAATAAGCTCGTTAAAGCTTATTTATAAGCTAGGGCAGCTTATATGGCTTATTTGGACTTAATTAAACATAATGTCACTTGTTAGAACTTAATTGGACTTAAAATGCGATTTTTGTAAAGTTAAGGGACATAAGAGCCTTCAACACATATTCGATCAGAAGGAGTTGAATATGCATCAAAGGAGATAATTAGAGCTGTTTAGTGATTATGAATGTGAGATTAAGTACCATCCTGGTAAAGCAAATGTAGTAGCTAATGCTTTAAGTAGAAAGGAGAGAGTGAAGCCTCGACGAGTGTGAGCGACGGATGTGACAATTCAGTCCGAAGTTAAAGGACTGATATTGGCAGCTCAAGGTGAAGCGTTTAAGGATGAAAATATGATAGCTGAAGGATTGAATGCCTCGGACCAAACAAATGGAAAAAAGAGAGAGGATGGGAAAAGCCTACATTTATGGATGCGTATTATAGGTTCCATTAGTAGGCGGCGTGTCGTCGGAATCTGGAAATAAAGATGGTGAAGAATATTGGTGGTCATAAAGATATGGTATTTGGGTAATTTTGCATTAAGTGGTCGGTCAGTCCACTAATTTGTAAACACACATGTACTTGTGGCTCTTTTGGGAATTTTCTCTTATATAATCTTAATGTATGCATTATACCTACTTTTTGCTTTAAAATAATATAAAAAGTACATAAAATTCAATCTAATGTTAGCGCTATATTTTTACACTATCTTAATGCAATGAATAGTATCCATCAAAATGCACTAAATATAGTGTTATATTATTCATTGCACTAAATGTACAAAACTTTCACTTTTAACCTTACACTTTAATTTAGTTTTTCATTTATATCCTTTAGCGTCTTTTAATATATTAGTATTGTTGTCATATATTATATAAAACTATATTTAGTGCAAAGTATAGTCTATACATTAAATGAACATATTTGTTGAGAAAAATGACACCAGACTGAAGCAAAATCACAACTAAAATATGAAATGCAATAAAAGATACACACGGTTTTAACGTGGAAAACCCTAATAGGTAAAAACCACGGGCAAAAAAAGATATGTTTCACTATGTAAAAATTAGGAGTTACACATTCTCTCTAGTTATAAGGATAAATACCAATAGTTGTATCTCTTGTATTATGTGATATTACAAACTCTCTAATAGACACACAAACACTAAGAGAATATACAAAATACTATTTGTTTTATTGTGTTGGGATTGGATGCAAACTGATGTTTTAAACACCTCCTTTTATAGTGTTGATAGAAGGCATTTGGTCTATGTGAACACACAAAGAATATGCTTTCACCGTCCATATGTTTTGCACTTGACAATATATATCAACAATCTCCCACTTGAAAATTCGATTGAAGCTCGATCAATCTTTACACCGTTATCCTTCATTTCACTTTCATGTTGCTTACATTTCTACTAGACCGCATAAGGATCGGCACCATATAAACTTGTCACGGTTGATTGCTTTCGTCATATAATCTGACGCGTTATCATCAGTATGAATTTTCTGCATATCCACGGTTCCTTCTTCCACTTGCTCACGAACGAAGTGATACTGAACTCGTATATGCTTTGTCTTTGAATGAAATGATGGATTCCTTGCAAGATACAAGGCACTCTCATTGTCACAAAATAGAGTAATTTTCTCTTGTTCGTGACCGGGTTCCTCCAACAACATCTTCAACCATACTGCTTCTTTGCTAGCTTGAGCAGCTACAACATATTTTGCTTTCGTTGTTGACATAGCCACAACTCACTACAGTTTTGAAACCCAACTTACTGTTCCGCCAGAAAGTTGTGACAACCGTGGTTTGAGCCAGTTGGTCAGTTTGTTTAGAATTTATTTGAAGCGTTTATGTGTGTTCTTTATGTGTTTTATGAGAGATAAGTGTGTGAGATTGAAGTACATGATTTATGAATCATTGTACTAGTTGAAATGAGATTGAATGGAAATGGGATAATTTGGAAGCTTTGCGTAGTTTCAAATGCCGTGTACGTAATTTTCTGTATACGTACTATATATATAATACATATTATATATATTATGTTAGTATTTTAGTGATTTTAGAGTACTTTACATTTTTAGAAATAATTGAAAGTGAATGCTTGTTAGAAATCTAGTTAAAAAATTCAAGGTTTAGCGAAATAAACAAAGGTTTTAACCTATAATCAAAAAAATATAGGTATTAAAGTTGTAAATAATAATTAAAAAATTTATAATAGAAAAAAAAACGAATTTTGGTAAAAGAAAAGAAAAAGAAAAAGATATTCTAATTAGATTACAACTTGTTTTTTGGTAATTATCTTTTAAGGCCTATAAATACAAATCAAATCTAAACCAAATCACTTTGATTTTTCATCTCCTTCCCTCGGCCGGTCGAACAACACAAAACAAGAAGAAAACCCCAAAAAAATTTAGGGTTTTGATTTTCAAGAGTTAAGGTATTGTTTTCTAAATTTTTCAATACAATTGATTTTAATTAATGTAACAATCATTAAGGATGGATTAGGTTATTGTAAATAATCTGTAATTAAGAGGTTTTAATCATTAAAAATCGTTTTAGGGATAATAATTAAGGTTTTGGGTAAGTTAATTAGGGTTAATTATGCTAAATTCGGAATAGAAATCTGGGCAGAATTTTAGGTCATCTTGCGAGAGCCATATCTCGGTCATACGGATAACTTTTATTGATTTTCTTAAGCCTAAAATCAACTACAGAGAGTCTACTTTCCAACCCAAGTGGTTTCATGAATTAAAAGTGAGTGAAAGTTAGTCAAATTAATAAAACAAGATTCGTTGTCAAAATTGAGTTTTCAGGGCAGATTCTGAGTTGTGTTTGTGAGGTCAAAAACCATATCAAAACATCCTTTTAATTGATGGGCTTACTACTGTAGTAAGTTCCTGATGTTTATGATTTTCCAGATTTTTGTAGAATTTTCCTAAGTGTTTAAATGGGTCTGCTCAAGCTAAACATTTTAAAGGTCGAATCAGGTCAAATTCTAGACACTTTGTGATGTTGAATTTTTATAAAATGGTTACACTCACTATTATTTTTATCCAAAAATCATAGATGTAACATTCCATATTTTCAGGTCATTTACGACGTCATATATTTCACTAATTAATTTTTTTCTCGTACGCGTTCGCTTTTAATTTTAATAGTTAAGTTAAATCGCGTAAGCTATAAATCAACAATCAACGTAAACGGACACCAAACGAATTAAAGTTTACGTCAAACAATCATTATATTATTATTACTAAAGTAATAATTAACTTATTATGTTTTATTTTTATCGGTTACGTAAATTGTTTACGTTTCGCGATAAATTACGTTTAGGTATTCCCGGAACCACCAAAACTTTTCTACGCTTCAACGAATACTCAATTTTATTTCCAATGATCAGAGTTTATAAAACTTTACCCATGTATATATAGATGGGACGCCCCATTTACAAGAAATAACCAAGACTATTTCAAATCTTCAAGTATACATCCTAAATAAACTACATCTACTTACAACTTATATTATACAAAATATACTTTCATTTTTTTTCTCCAAGAATTTTACAAGTAATATCTAGCAACACTCTTCCATGATTTCATGGACTAACCTCCTCTTTTAGGAACATAGAAACATCTTCATTTATGAGCTAGTTTATGTACAACTTTAGTTAGTGAAACTTGACTACTTTTCCCTCATTTTACTCCCCATTGCCCCCCCCCCCCATTGACCACAACCTTATGGTCTTTGTTATTTACTAGCTATTATACATATGATACTTTCACTCTTGGGATAAAGAAACACATGAGCCTTTCCTTTAACAAAAATCAAAAACTATCTTCCTTTTTCTCTATAATTACCCACGTCCCAAAATTTATTTCCAAACCATCCATACAAGATTTTCTACAAACATTTACACACATTCTCATATCATTTCTAAGATATACTACGGTATTTACAAGTCTCGGTTAAGTATTTTCAAGTGTTGAAGCAAGAAAAGAAAGCTAGGGTTTCACTTGGTTAATTAGGGTTTTCTTGGTTGTGACAGCTTGGGTTTTGGTAACTAACAAGGTTTTTAGAACATATTCTTCCTCTTCATCAATACATCAATAAGGTTATCTAAAACCTTTATGAATATTACAAGTTATGATTTTATGTGTTTATATGGTTCTATTAAGCAATATCACCATATTAGGATAATTTGGACTAGTACAAAAAATGGATTTTATCTCGTAACAATGATTATGAACTTATACCCATGTTATAGGATGTATAATATGATGTATAATAGGAAGTAAATAACTCTTGTACACCTCTTGGTTTGAATGTATAAACAGTTCATGTGTTATAACTTGTTAAATTAGGATTTTTTTTTTTTAATTAAGTTGTGATTAAAAGAGAGTTAGAGATTACTATCTTGAACACATAGAAAGACTATGGACTAATGAACCATATTTATGTAAGACATAAGGTAATAAGTAATTGTAAAGTATTTATAACAAGGTGGTTGAAGCTTAAAAGTATAAAATTAAGCTTAAAACATATTTTTTTAACACAAACTTCAAACTTTTCTGTTTTGGGACGAAAATTAACACAAACTCCAAAACCTTTCTATTTTGGGAGACGAAAATAAAAGTATATATATTATGTTTAGACAGGAAGAAAAGATAGTAACATCCCATGAAGATTCCAAAATGATAAAAAACCGAAAACCCGATTTTATAACGAAGAAGATAACGCTAAGTTTACGAGTTTACCGACGATAAAATACTTTTATAAAACTAGATTTATAAAAGTTAACTATTCACCACTAGAAACTTATCCTTTTAAAACATCATTAAATTTGATAAAACTTTTTTAATTACGAGAACGTGCTCACATAGTAAAAACGCTAAAAAACGGAGTTATAACAATAAGATATGACATTTACGGTTAATTACGCTAATTAAAACGTAAAAATAAGTTTTAATAAGCTGTGATTGCACGTAAAAACACTATTTACCACAGAATGTTGAAACATAAATAACAAATATTATGATCACTCGTCTGAATACGAAAGCGTGAAGTAAGAAACGGACTCAAATCGATAAGTTTAGGTCAATTTTGCTAAAAAGCGTAATTTATAAAACGATTTTTACTTTAATTAAATAATGATTTCACTAAAACGATAAGATGTGAAGGTAAAGGCTATATAAATTATATAGATAATAAGTTTAATCATAGTGTTTATATTACTAGGAGTTTTCATACTGAGGGACACCTCTTCGGGGTGGCATAATCGACGAGTTTTGGATTTATAATTTAAAATTAAAGTTTCCTAGCTCCTTATACGTCACTAAATCATGACCCTCTTAAATTATGGATAGCCCGAAACGATAGTATATAGCTATATAGGATTATATATGTTGATGTTAATCTAAAGTGTTTTAAGTACTTATACGACCTATATTGATTAGGATGCATTCGATCGTAAGCGTGACGCATTTTTTCTATTGTGAATACTTGTTGTTATACCATTCACTCCGAGGTGAGTTCATAGCTCCTATTTCTATCTACTGATTTATAAAACTCTACGGGGGTGAAAATACATGCTTGTTTTACTACGAGACATAAGTGTTTTAAAACTGTATGCTATCCAATAATTGCCTAAATATTATTGCCTAAGATAACCAACATTGCCTCTAAGTCCATACTATATCATGACCCTCAATTGCTATTATAGTGAGCGCTATGTTGTGGATAGATCATTGGACAAACAATCCCCACCTAAATGCACAAGTTGATCATTGGTGCGATTTAACATTTAGAGGAACTAGTAGGCTGTTTTTGGCAGACGCCCTACCTTATTCCGAGGCACAGACAGTTAACAAGGCTTGGGGTTATGGAGCTTAGTGCAATAAAACATTCCTTTGGACTACTGAATTTGTGTTTCATAGTCTACTTTTCACTTAAAGAATCTTGTGGTCCCCTCCTTTACTTGATAAACCTAATGAAATTCACTCACCGTTGTGTTACCTTTAACAGTTTAATTCAAGTCTGAAGGTTAATAAGCTAGATGGGAGTCCGCGACGATATTCAATGAAGATGATTATGTTGTTTATTTAAATTCGAATTGCAACTTTTAATCTATAAAAACTTAATGTCATCTTTGGGGATTATGAAGCTGTTGTTTTAAAAGAATGGTAGTAGTATGTTTATGACTCTGGTTAATTTTTAGGACCAATGAACTGAAAACTTTGATATTTTATAATGCATCGAATGTACTTATTTAAAACGTCTCTTTGAGGTCGTTTTCTATATCTTGATTGTTGTACTTGACGTAGCACCTCATTGTTACCATTTCGCTGCTACCTGATTTTGGGGGTATTACAATAAAAGCTCACAATTCATTGGGGAGCGATGGAATGTAAGGAGAAGAATTAATTAGGTGTTTTAGTATTTTTTTTGGAGTCGTCTTGTGACTATAAAAACGGGATAAAATGCAAAAAGTTGAGATGTAGGTTTTATAAGGTAACTTGAGGTTAGCAAGTTGTGAAGAGTATATAGATGAGTTAAATCAAGATAGGGTATAGAGTATCCATCGTTGTGATTGTTACATCGACTTGGGTGAGAAATCTAATCAATGGTAACATGTGTGTATTGTTTTGTATAGATTATTTGCAAGGTTAATTGAAGAGTTTGGATTTGCTTTGCATCAAAGTGAGTTTTACAGTCCCACTTTTTACTTATATTTTAGGATGAAAATGATGCAAACTGTTTTTGAATTACGAACTGTGATATGTTTTTTTTAAGTGTCAAAGTATATGATTGCTATGTGCTATTGCTATGTGATATGAATTGTGGTAAGTCATGTGTATGCGAGGATGACATGACATTGTGTGAGACCCGAACGGACTTAGCTAGTCAAGTGGGTCAGTCTTGCGCAGAGATATTCAGTCTTGCGCGGAGATATTCAGTCTTACGCGGAGATAATTATGGGACAGAGGGGTACGATCCACCTCTGATAAATGTGAATTTATGTTGTGATAGAATAGCCAAGCATATATGTTCGTAAATGTTGTTTTTGTTGATCGCGGTGTCATAAGTGAGTCTTAAACCTGTAACTCTCACCAACAATTTTGTTGACGTTTTAAGCATCATTTTCAGGTAAGCAAAACGTGTGAAGAGTTAGGAAGATGAATTAGCTGGACCATAAGCTTGCATTGCGGAATCTATGTTCATTTGTTTTGTCTTCGTTGGTTGCACTATATGAATTTGAATGATAAATGTTGTAGGTGTTATCATGACACTTTGTATCTTTTATATATTGGATTTTAATTCATTTAGTATTTCTTTATTTTGACGCCTTGTGTTGTGATGATGCCTATTGATCATGCCTTGCGATTCCGCCTTGGCGGGGTGTGACATATTGGGCCTAAAAGCCCAATCTATAACACCCCTATTTTTGACATATTGCAACGGAAGCTAATCTGGGGTATTATTTCATTGTACAACAGTCATAATCATAGAAAACGACTCGAAAGAGATGTTTTTAAAAGATAAGTTATCATTTATTATTTCATTAGAGTTTTTACAAACAGAGGTCCCAAAATCAACATAAAAACATAAAGTTTGAATGATAACAGTTTAGCCATCTTCAAGTCCGTGCCACTCCGTGCCATAAGATGTTCAGT
>BQNB010206138.1:0-10569 GCA_026074375.1 Tanacetum coccineum | reverse complement strand
AGTCCAAAATGTCACTGTCGTTGAGATGGAATAGCTTGTGTTGAACAGCAAGAAGCAGGCTGTCTTCAATGCCGTTCAAGTGTAGATCTACGAAGTCACCTTCTTTAAACTTGTATATTTGTTGATCAGCTCTTTTCACCACAACTTCTTCTAAGTGACCATATTCATGCAGTTTCTTGACACTAACACTCTTCACACCAAGAATTTTCTAAGTCGGATTAGACATTATGCTTGGAAAATTTATTCATCTGAGATCTGTACCAAATGTTACGCCTTTTGCCCTAATGCTTGATCCCTTTTCAGCATCTTTGTCATACGCATGCTTAATAGAACTCCAAAGCGTAGGGGTCATGTATTCAATTCCCACGATCTCATACCGAGCTGCTTTTGTCTTAGTGATAGACGTAGTGTATGTTTTCTCTAGATCAAAAGTTTTTAGAAACTCCAAATAATTGTTGAAGAAGTAATCAGCGGCAACAATTAGATGGCCTGGGCGACCTTGCAGGGGAAGAGGTTTGGACAAGTCAAAGGGGTAATGATCTTCTTTTGAATTGTTCCAATCTAGTTTGTCTGTCAATGTATTGAAACACTCTTGGAAGTTGTACTCGAGTTCGATGTTGCTAGTGCATGTGCCTTTTAACAGATTATAGGTTGGTCCTAACAAGAGATCTTGAGTAAGATTATCTATCATGAGTTAATTCAACACATACTTCGAGAAATCAATCGGAGTGGCCATTAGATCATTGAATGTGAGAGGATCCTTTGTAGCATAGACCATTTGGTTAAACCAAGGCTGTCAATTTTCAGTCGATTCAACACATACTTGGAGAAGTCAATCGAAGTGGCCATTTGAGATCGTTGACTGTTGAGGATCCTTTGTCGTAAATCCCATTGATTGAACCAAGGTTGTTCGGGTTGATCAAGTACAACCTGATGCTTGTTCCATTTTGGATCAGGAGTAGGAGGCCTGAGGTTGCGTGAACCATTCTGGATTCGGAGTCTTAGTTGTCTTGGGTTCAGAAGTATCTTGTGGTTGATCATCATCACGAACCACATCTTCACCCGCATCATCCATTACCACCTCAGCAATAGGTTCTTCAACCGGTTCCTTTGAGAATCAAACTTATTAGTTTTAGAGCCTTTAGATGGAGCTTAAACTTTTAGGGTTTCCTTGGTGGTGGATGGCTTCTTGGAAGACTCTGAATCTTGGTTCTTCTCCTCTTTGTCTTCTTACCCTGGTTTGGTCCAACTAGAGGGTCTTCATCATCATCATCATCATGCTTTCTTTTATGGTCTTTAATTGTGTTAGCAACTCCCTTATCCATAGCATTTTCATCCTCTATCAAGGCTTCCATGAGAGCATGGTACAATCTATGATTACCAGGATTTCTATTGAAGGACTTGTTTACATGCATGGTCTGGTAGAGAGCGCTTTTCTAATCAAACTCTTTGAGAGTTGCCTTGTTTGTAGACTTGATAGCAAACTTTGGCATCTTTTGCTTCTCAGCTTCTTCCTTCTTAATCTTGAGAATCTCTGAGGATTTTCTCAGTTTCTTATTCTAGATCAACTGTTGGTGTTTGATTCTTGGGTAACTCATGAATTTACTGCAGAGAATAATTCGGAATAAGATCTTCCGTGTGTTTCTTCAGTTCCTTTTGAAAGACATCCCTAACTTTGGATCCAAGTTATCTATAATAGATGGAACTTGTATCTTGAGAGCAGCAAGAGCTTCAGCAGATAGATCTATTTTCTTAAGTTCAGACACATCCTTTTTTAGTTTTGCAACTCTTAGCTAAACAGCAAAGAGTGCATCGGATTCAGGAGCATTAGTGATGATGGTTGGAGCATCGGTTGTGATTGGTGGTGTAGGAATTGGTGTTGATATTTTTTGCACGGTTGAGATGGTGGGTGTCACGTGAGGCGAGGAGACAACAGTGGAAACCCTTAGTTTCAGTGAGAATTTCATGTATAGGTAAAAGATTGGTGGTCTCCAAAATCACTAATACGGGAATCTTCTGTACCGATGGAGACTGGATCTGAGGAGTTTCTTGTTGGATGTGAATATCCATCAAAGAGCTAACATCTGCTTCTGCAAATACTTTTGTACGCCAGTCAAAGAAATATCAGAAGAAGAGTTAAAGAATTAAGTACCAAAGCTAGATGAAACTAATAAACTAGAAGATAGCAGTGGAAATTCAATAGACTATTTGACTTGAAAGTTAGAGCCAACAGCATCTCCCTCTTCTTCTTCACTATTTTCAACATCAGGTTTGGCTGCATCAGTTATGACATCCTTTTTTTATTCTCATGCTCAACAGTTTCAGTTTATGCCATCTCTACATCCACATCTTTATGAACATGAATCTTATACTTACAGATTTCATCTACATCATATTCAGTTTCAGCATCTTCATCATCAGCATCTTGAGTATCACTGATATGATCATCGCCTTCATCATTAGCATCACCATCTTTATCACCCTTTTCTTCATCATCAAGTAGGTCTTCTTCTGAGTATTAACTCTCTTGTTCAGATCCCCATTCAAGAATAACTTCTTCTTTAGATATGACCTTTTCCTCAGCGGGAACCCCTTGGTTGAGTACAGACCTTCACTTAGGTTAGCTGTCACACCCTGACAAGGGCAGAAACTCGGAATGCAACATAATCGATCAATCTATATCACAAGATACAAAATAGAGAAAAATTTTTATTTTTTATTTACCATTGCAAATAAACTTCAAGTGTTACGAAGACCATCAACCTCGAACAACCTCGAGTGATGTCACAAATCACAATCAAATCCGAAATAACTTACATTAACCAATAGCCCACACAGGGGTCCATAATCCAAACTTAAACCAAAATCTTCCAAATACTAAAGCCAAATAAAATAAACAAGCAAGACTTCACATGAAAATCCACTGGGATACTTCTAGTTGCTTCACAATCACAAAACTATTCCTCTTTCCCTTTCACCTGAAAATGATACTCGAAAATGTCAACAATAATGTTTGTGAGCTCGTAGGTTTGACCTTAAACCTAAAAGCTGTGCCAATATTTTAAACAATGGACAATAGTGTTATATGACAGTGAATATATATGCAAACAAATCATAGCATCATCGCTAATCAATAACCATATGTCACTTACGCACCTAAAGGGCCTACTAGCTGGAGCATAAAAATTAGGGAAGGACCACACACAAACTAGGGTAGGCGTCCATCGCTCAATATCACTACAAATACTGGGTAGGCATACCCATCTGATTCAAACAATCATGCAACACATAATATTCACATAGCAGTCATAAGCACATATCTTGTCCCAAAAACAAAATCACATTTCGCACAGTTCAATTCAAAACATTTCAAAACACATTTGAATATCATTTTCCCCCAACGGAAAAACAGTAAAAAGTGGGGTACGAGAACTCACTCAAGCAAGTCTTTAGCAAACCAAATCTCATTCATACAAGCAAACTGCAACGACGCCCGCACATGACCTAGTCCAGTTAATGTCCCTATTTTTAATCATCAATTCCAAAACAATCTTCACGTTTGATGCATAGAGTTTAGACGCATTGTACAATTACCCATAACAATTTATTGGTGTGTGGTTGATCGACAGATCCAACATCATATCATCACAGATTACTCGATAATACATACTTATACTATTTAGAGAAAATAAATAAGTAATACAAGTAAATGTTTATAATAATAATTATTAATATATCTCGATAAAGTCATTGCGGTAACTTAGTACCTCATAAATCTCATAATTTGGTTGAAATTGAATTGTTTCACTAGTAAATAAACACATTAGAGAAGTTTCGAGAAAATTATATTTTCGTCTTTTAGTGAATTTATTAAATAAATAAAATAATTAAATAATATTTTATTATTTAAAATTCAAAAATCATGTTTTTTGGTAAAATTTCTAAGTATAAAATTTTTACGAAATTTTGACATGACTAGTACGTTCATACAACGTTTTCCAAGGTTTTAAACCTTATTTTCAACACTTTTCATAAATTCGACACTTTTCGACAAAATTCCAAAATATCAATCTTTAACGTTTACTAAAACGTTTTTCCCAAAAAATATCGTTCAATATCACTTCGTAAATATATTTTCACTTTCAAAAGTCCGTCAAAACTCTTATAACGACTAAATATCGCTTATTGGGCTTTAAGGCCCAATAAGGGTCCATTAAGATATTTATAAGTCCCAAAATACTCAAGGTCCAAACCAAGGTCCATTTAATACATATGCTTATATAATAAGTGAAATTAATCGGACCATAATAAGCCCTCCATTTAAAGCACAGTTAAATAGACTTATTGTATTGAGTCCATAAGCTCAAAATAGTATATTAAGCTTGAAAATAGTAGATAGCGACGTATGCATTTGGTTACTACCCATAAGCCTAAAATCGTACACAACATTACGCATATCACAAATAGGTCTAAATCACTTTCCAGTGCTTTGAAAATAACGTGGCATATAAGCCCAAAATAAGCCAAGAAATAGCTTAAAAATAAGCCAAATAAAGCTATACAAGCTACTATCAAAAATAAGCTATCTAGCAACATATGTTATTCAACCATCACGACCACAACATCAAAACTACAAAAAACCCATTTTTCCCTTTTTATATCCGACGAACCAAATGCAATCTTTTTATTCGTTTCGTTTCCAAAAATTGATTTTCACGACGATCAATTTGTACAACTAACATCTATGCATCAAAATAAACCCAAAAGGACAAACGAAATTTAAATTTGAAAACTTACAAGAAAGTCTTCAAAAATGTAGATTTTGACACGAACCAGACAACCCAAACGTTGTTTGAATGAATACCCAAACACTCGTATCAACCCGGAATACCCAAACACTCGTTTAAATGTAGATCCAAGTTGGAAAATTTATGGATGTTTGTTGTTGGCTTATTTCGAACGCATCATACACACACAAGTGTGTGTTTTATTTTTTGAAATGAAAATAGAATGCATGAAATGTTGTGGAAGAAATATAAATGTTACATCTTTGGGACACATTAGCTAAAATTAAGCCACCTTGTCCCCTTAAGCATACATGACCAGTTATGGCATCCTATGGGGTGTCGGGTCTTTCTTTTCGTGTCAGAATCACTTAAAAGCTCGTAAAACTCAACCGTAAAATTTACCCCAAAGTTAATTAGCATTTTATTCCCTTAAAAATATTTTCCATTAACCTAGAGTATTTACACGGACTATTTACACTTTAAACACTTCAAAACTCATTTGGACATTAATAGATGTGTCGGACTTGTTTTTTGGCATTTTTCAAAATTCACGAGTTAAACCACCCGAAATACAAATAACATAATAATACATTCTAAAAGGGATTATTAATCACAATAAACCATAAATCACCATAATTCTCAACAAAATCACCACTGTCAACACAATACAAAAATTGAAATAAAACTGGACATAATCAAATAGTTAAAGGGACTATAAATGAAATATTCAGAACACAAAAAAGGAAAAGGTTACATTCTACCCCTCTTAAAAGAATTTCGTCCTCGAAATTCAACTACTAACATTACTAAACAAATACGGGTACTTCAATTTCATCTGATCTTCACGTTCCCACGTGAATTCAGGGTCACATTTTGAATTCCACCGAACCTTGACGATGGCAATCCTACTATGCTTCAGCTTCTTAAACTCTCTTTCTAAAATTTCCACTGGCTCTTCCACAAAATTCAACTTTGCATCAACTCGAATCTCATCCAAAGGCACTTGTAGTGTTGGATCAACCAAACACTTCTTAAGGTTCGACACGTGGAACATGTCATGACACCCATTCAATCCTCAGCCAAATCTAATCGATAGGCCACGAGGCCTACTTTCTTAATAATCGTAAATGGTCCAACAATCTTGTGCTAATGTCCTTTCTTCAAAGCGTACTACACCTTTCAAGGGACACTTAGAGCAAGACATAGTCACTTACATAACTCCAGAGGAGTTCTCCTTTATCGCTATAACTTTTTGGCGATCACGATATCTTAAGTATATCCTTAATTCTGGCGCGTGCTTCTTTAGGTAGTCTCTTGCACTAATTCAGGTCCTATCCACGTAACCTTATCCGACCTCAGCCACATAATTAGCGAACGACACTTTTACCATACCATGCCTCGAACGGAGCGATTCTCAGACTCGAATGTATATCTAATTGTTTTACGAAAACTCAACATCGGAAGATAGACATCCCAACTTCCTCTGAATTCCAGGAGCACGCTCTAAGCATGTATTCCCAATGTCTAAAATAGTACGCTCACTCTGACGTCGGTTTGAGGGTTGATAAGCCCCGTACTCCTTTCCATCTTATAATCCTCGCGCATAGGTAGAAAATGAGCAGACTTAGTCAATCGGTCCAC
The DNA here is from genome assembly GCA_026074375.1 of Tanacetum coccineum. NCBI lineage: Eukaryota > Viridiplantae > Streptophyta > Magnoliopsida > Asterales > Asteraceae > Tanacetum > Tanacetum coccineum. The sequence goes on along the minus strand of BQNB010206138.1, from coordinate 4,141 downwards.
AATGACCCAGATTGTGTCATGCCCAATACTAGTCCTAGGCAACTTAGTCACAAAATCCATAGCTATCCCTTCCCATTTCCATACGGGAATCTCAAGTTTCTCGAGCAATCCAGATGGCCTTTGATGCTCAGCCTTAACCTTCAAACAAGTCAAACACTTACTAACATACTCAGCTATATCCTTTTTCATTCCAGGCCACCAATACCTATCTCTCAAGTCATAATACATCTTATCAGCTCCTTGGTGTACAGAGTACTTCGACTTATGAGCTTCATCCATTATCAGGGTTCTCACCTCACCCTTCAAAGGTACCCATATTCGATCTAGGTAGTACAAAGTTCCATCACTTCTCTGTTCTATCATCTCATCCAAACCTTTCTGCAATCTTGCAGACTCATCCACAACCTCCTTCTGAGCCGCCAGTATCCTATCCTTGATACTCGACTGAAGGATCATATTCATAGCTCTAACTCTCTTAGGCTTTACTCTTTCCTTCCTACTTAGGGCATCAGCCACCACATTCGCCTTACCAGGATGGTAGCGAATTTCACAGTCATAATCACTAAACAACTCTATCCAGCGACGCTGTCGCATATTCAACTCTTTCTGACTAAAGATATGCTGAAGACTCTTATGATCCGTATAGATGACACTCTTTGTCCCATACAGATAATGTCTCCAGATCTTAAGTGCAAACATGACCGCACCCAACTCCAAATCATGGGTAGTATAATTCTTCTCATGAATTTTCAACTGCCTAGACGCATAGGCTATCACTTTACCTCTTTGCATTAACACACAACCTAGTCCTATCCTGGACGCATCACAATATACCACAAAGTCTTTCGGTCCATCAGGGAGAGCTAGAACAGGCGCATTACACAACTTATCCTTCAAGGTTTGAAATGCCAATTCTTGTTCCTCACCCCAATGAACCTACGGTAATATCCAGCCAATCCTAAGAACGAACAAACCTTAGTCGGAGTTCTAGGGGCTTTCTAATTCTTAACAGCTTCAATCTTACTAGGGTCTACATGAATCCCATTACCATTTATCACATGCCCAAGAAACTACACTTCTCTTAGCCAGAATTCACACTTAGAAAACTTAGCATACAATTTCTCCTTTTTGAGCAGTCCCAAGACTAACCTTAAATGTTCTACATGCTCCTCTTGAGTCTTAGAGTAGATTAAGATATCGTCTATAAATACTATCACAGTCTTTAGAATGTCATCCTCATGCACTCTCAGCTGATGGTATCCAGACCTAAGATCTATCTTTGAGAAAAACTGCGACCCTTGCAGTTGGTCAAATAGATCATCAATTCTAGGAAGTGGATAATGATTCTTAACAGTCAACTTGTTCAATTCTCTATAATCAATGCACATCCTAAAAGAACCATCCTTTTTCTTAATGAACAACACCGGCGCTCCCCAAGGCGAAGAACTTGGTCGAATGAAACCTTTGTCTTGGAGTTCCTTGAGTTGTCCTGACAACTCCTCCAATTCAGAAGGTGCCAAACAATAAGGAGACTTGGCTACCGGCGTTGCTCCAGGGATTAACTCAATCCGAAACTCAACTTCCCGAATAGGCGATAATCCAGATAGATCATCCGGGAATACCTCAGGAAAATCTCTAACTACAACAACCTCTTCTTGTTTCTTTTCACTAGCCTTAGCACTCATCAAGAGTCTCGCTTTCTCTTCCGGTCTCTCTCCTAATACTCTAAGCACCTTGCCATCCGGTAGTGGTATCCTCACTACCTTCTCATGGCAAATTATTTCAGCCTTATAATTTGACAACCAGTCCATACCTATAATCACATCAAAACTCCCATGTCCAAAAGGTATCAAATCGATGTCAAAGACATGACCCTCGATTTCTAGTTTACAACCTCTAATAACTTTATCAATCTCTACTAGCTGCCCGCTAGCTATCTCAATCTCATAACTAAATCCTAAATCCTAGTCTTCTTATTTTCATCCTTCACATTTTTATCTCTACTTGGCTCTCCACCATTTCCTCTCTTCTCAACCTTCTTAATTGATCCATTCCTAACAGCCTCATCGGTCTGTGCACCAGAAATTTGCATAGCCTTTTGCATCGTCTTTGGCTTCGTTGCTGCCACCATCCCACGGATTTGTGGAGCAAGGACATACACATACCTCTCAATTATTCTACTCTCTGTAGTTACCAAATGTGGAACTAACCTAGCCAACTCATGAAACCTATCAGTATATGCAGCATGGCCAGCCCCGACCATGGCGTGATTCCACAACTCAGATTCCAACTTTTGCATCTCATGACTAGGACAAAACTCTTGTATCATCATAAACTTAAAGTCATTCCATGACATACTAACAACAACTTCCCAACTTTGAGCATGTGGCGACTCTGAGAGTTTGCCGACCCACGTTAAAGCCTTACCATATAAATGAACCAGCAGTGTATTTCACATTTTTGGTCAATACTACAACCACTCATATCCTGCACGACTCCTTTTTTCTCAATCCATTGGGTAAACTACCCCACCTCATTACCATCATATCCTTAGGTTCAAGCAAAGAACTCCTTATAGAACAACCTACCTGCGTTTGCCATGTCACTAACCACATGTCAAACGTTCTCCATGAACGATCTCATTAACCCATATACCATATATTGCGAATTTCCCACATTCCTTGGTTACCAAACCTGAACTAAATGGCAGGTGAAAGTTTTGAAACTATCCCGTTTAAATATAATAAATATATTAGAAATACATTGTAAATCATATAATAAGGATAATTATCAAAAAATCCAATGTAGGTCGTTCTATCCCCAACAGAAGCAAATGGAAAGTACCGTTTGTCCGGTTTGACGATTGATGTTTGAATATAACAATTATTTTAGATTCTGGTTAGATTTGGTTTTCTATTACTACATGAAAATTAAGGCAATTTAAACTAAAAACAATTAAAGCAACACAATTTTAAACTAAAAATGAAAACCGAGGATCCTAAAAACGCCTCTAATTATCAACTAAGTCAAAATTAAACCCTAAAAATGCAAACTTAGTTTCTAAACCTCTAAAATGACAAAAGAAAATTTTCTAAAAAGGAATTATATTTTTTTGACTTTTTAATAATTTTTTATGAATTAAAAACCTATTTAATCTATTTAAAATTCTAGAAAATAACAAATTCACACCTAAAAATTTTAAAAAATGTTTTTCTACTTTTGAAAAGTCTAAAATGTTATAAAAACTCAAAAAAATATTTTTCACTACTTTTTATAATTTAAAAACTATTTTCTAAAATTAATTTAAAAAGCTAAAAATCAAAATTAAAATCTAAAAGTGACACAAATAATTTTAAAACTTGTAAACCTAAAAATATTTATTCTAAAACTAAAAACTATTTTTTGTATTTTTCTGATTTAATTTTCTATTTTTAAAAGACTTTTTTTTAATTTTAACCTACGAAAAATTATAAAAAATAGTAAAAATTCTTAGAAATCCTAAATGATGCAAGGAATGCAAGAAAAATGAGTTGGTTCAACCAGCTTATCAAATAAGCTTAGGAAAAACTCAAATAAGCCACGGCTTATTTAGTTAAAATGGGGCTCAAAAAGGGGGTCAAAAGAATAAATGATTGGTATCCTAGCAGATGGCATTATCTGGTGCTAGTGGTGAGTGTGTGACTTGTGGGACGTGTAGGTGTTAAGGGAGAGGTCATGGGTTTAAGCCCCATGCCTCTCTCTTTTTAGAAAACTTTTTTTTTTGAAAATTCTTTTTACCAGCTTATAAAATAAGCAAATCTAACCAACTTTAATAAACACACATTTTTTCACAACCTACAAATAAGCCCAGAAATAAGCCCTTTAAGTTGACAGTTTTTAGTTTTTTATGCTAAGTACATAGAGCTAAATCTGTTAAGCACTTTTTTGGACAAATAAGCAAATGAAAAAGAAGAATAAGCTAACATAAGCACTAAGCTACACTTAATAAGCAATTATTAACAAAAATAAGTTAAGGAAAATAAGCAGAAAGCAATAAAAAGCAGATGTAACACCCCCAAATTGGGTCGCAGCGGAATAAGAGTCCGGGGCGTGTTACTTCTCAGATTAATAACACAAGATGTATATAGAACGACCAAAAAGT
>BQNB010206136.1:0-10569 GCA_026074375.1 Tanacetum coccineum | reverse complement strand
CTTTTTAAAGATATGCTCAAGAATTTTGACAGGGCGGATCTGGACAAACTTTAGAGTTTAGTTAAAGAAAGATTTAACTCACCAGGACTTATAGATGATAAAGAGAAAGAACTATGGGTTGAACTTAAGAGGTTATTTAAACCAGATGACACTGATACTCTTTGGAAGCTGCAAAGATATATGCATGATCCTCTGAAATGGTGGTTATATGATACATGGTGTTCATCATGTGTCTACAAAAAGAGGACATGACATTTTTATACTGGTTGAGAAGGATTATCCACTAACAACAGTACTTATGACTTTGATGCTATGCAACAAGCTGAGAGTGGATAAATATTCTGAGATGGCAGATGAGCTTTTACAGAAAATCTTCATACTAGCAAATAGGTCTAGACAGTAATATGTTTGGAAGCATCCTCAGCAGTGCAGACTAGAAGATTTGATTCAGAAGAAACTTGATATTTGATGGTAAATCACAAGTTTAGGGGAGGATTGTTGGGAATAAATCTTTAAGCTTCTAGTTCAAGAACTTAGTACTGCTCAGCATATAACTACCAGTACTAACTGGTTAATACTGTGATACCCTCCGAATACGCTATACGTAAATATATATAGTTTATAAGGATTATATCAAATAATAGTATAGTAAGTATTTTCCGTCGGGTTCGAGAAACAAACTTTTAACCAAAGTTGTCTCAAAAACCTCCCGGGTCGTTTTCCCTCGACGAAGTGTGAATTGAAAATCGGTTAAGTCCGTGATCGCGCGTTTTGAATGGTTTAAAATGATTTTGATTTGGGTTCCTAAATCCTACTTGACATATTGATAAAGTAAATAAAAGCATAAAAACGAGCAAAGCAATAAAAACAATTAAACATGTAAAGCATTAAACAAAAAACGAGTATTTAAAACGAGACAAATAAGCAAGCATAATAAATTCAATTTTAAACATGCAAACTTCTAAAAATAAATCCTACATTAAAAGAAATTATATTTTTTTATAATTATATTTTTTTTAATTTTTTAAAAACATTAATCTAAATGAATGTCGCAAATTAATAATCTCTAATCATATTTTAAATCCGCACTAATTTCTAAACACTAAATGAGCAAATAAATCAAGTAACTAAATATGAAAAACGTTATAACATCAAAAGATAAAAATAAATCTACTCTAAGAATTGACAAATGATTAGAAAATGAACCGAATTGGAGACCCGCAATTAAACGAATACCACCCGATTTATTTAGCTAAAACAAATAATTAAATTTGGTCTAGCTAAATAAACCCGTAAGCTCCGCGCCTCATTAGTTGACCGGTACCGAAGTTAAAACACAAATCACAAACTAAAACTGTTATGAGTTAAAACTCTTAACACAATTTGCAATTACTACTAAGCCTAATAAATCATAAACAAAACGCAACTTACTATCTAAACCATACGGAGGCCCAAATTTAACTATTAACCATAGAAACACTAAAGCCTAATTGCAATTCGATACTAAACGTGGCCCAATTGATTTATTTTTTAGACTAGATCAGATGTAGTGATAAACAACTAAAACAAGTTACACAAGTTTTAAGCTAATCTTTTATTCTTTAATAAACCAACTAGAACCGAATAAGCAAAAATACCAACAAGTTAACAAAACATCTTATCAAAAATAAGCAATGATTAACTGCTAGATTGAACTTTTTAATTATTTCGACTTAATGAAACTTAATATGCTTAAAACAAAGTTGAATTTCTAAATCCGAACATATACTACTCGATATGCCATCTCAAATCTTAATAAAAACTAGTAGATTTCATTCGTACCATCATAAATAAATCTAAACCACAAAGAAGAGACCTAAAACTAACAAATTAACAATAAGCTAACATAATTCAAAGCTAAATCTAACCAATCAATAAGCAAGTACGAAGCAGATTTGAAGAGTAATGAATAAGATAATGAGCTTATTCACTATTTTCGAACCTAAAAGCTAGAACGAACTAATAAGCTAACCGTATAAGCTCAAAATGAATGAATAAGATATTATGAATCTTATTCGATCTATAAAAGAGAGCTTTATAGAAAACTTAAAGATCTTATAAACGAAAATAGGCTAGGTCCAAGCTTATACTAGCTTATTACATTCAATCGAGCTTAAAAAACGAAGGAGATGCGATCAAATAAGCTAGCTTATAGGATAAGATCTGATGGTTTTTTAGAAGATTCGAAAGAATAAGCTACAAAAATAAGCTGTAGTAGCTTATTAGTTAATAAGTTAAGTAGGAAATAAAAGGAACAATAAGCTAAAGATTACTTTCATTAATCAACTTTAAATCTTGTTACAAATATCCTATGAGCTAAAAATAACAGCTGTTACAATAAGCTAGAAATTCAAAATAAGCTAAAACATCAAAAATAAGCTAAAACTAAACTAGAAAAAAAAAACTTTTATATAACTAAATCCTAATGACCCCAAAGTGTGAGGGAACGTGTGATTTTATAGCAAAATGAAGGGGTCATTTTTGTAATTTTGATCAATGATTGCATGATTATTTAGCCAATCATTGGCCTTGGTGCGTGTATCCCCGGATCGAGTATTTTGCAGAAAGGACCCTTCCGTTGTTTGGAGGCCACGTGTCCTTCTCTTTAGCTTTAACCGAACGTACTCCTTTCCATCGTTTGATCAAATTTGCTACAAAATGAATTGAATTATATCTCTTGCATGACACGTGCTCTTATTTTATTTGGTTATTCCTTCATAGTGCGCTGTCATGTGCATTTTTTTGAATTAATTTGCCTTTCACGTGACCTGACATCACAATGGCCCAAATAAGAATTCATTTTATAACTTTGGAATAAAAAATAAACTTGGGCTTTATTTGTTGGGCTAAGATAGTTTCGGCTGGCCCAACCCATTAAATGGGTTACGGGCTGGCCCAATAAAATCCGAAGGCACCGTTGGACTCGTTTTCTTGCTCTCTTTTCATTCTCGTTCTCGGTTTTATCGTTTTTGCCTTTGTTTTTATCCATTTCTTTAATATCCGTACCTGCACATACACAAACACAAAAAAAGCAAATATTTGCAATTTTTATTATGTTTTTGGTCTTTTGAGTTTGTTTTTCTTGGTAAAAGGTATGTATAAAATAGCGAATACCAAATTCCCCCATACTAAAGTATTGCCGTGTCCTTACGCAATGTAATAAATGCGCGCTTTAAACTAGAAATTCCAATCCCCCCAAACTAATCACCTTGAAAAGTAGCAAAGTGCTCATCTAAAGGAATTAAGGAATCAATAGTTAAGAAACGCCCCATTTTTTCCATTTCCTACATTTTTTTCCTTTTTTTTACTTTTCATAACTTTTCATACTTCACACTTCTTAACATTGTTCTTTTATTATTCTTGATAATACTTAGGATCATAGAACAAGCAAAATAAATTCATCGTCCCCAACTTTCACTTTTTCCATGCTAAGCTTAAAAATAAGATCATTGTCAAATACAAGTCATGATACTAACACTACTCATAAATACTAATTGTGTACTTACTTTTCCTCCCGCAAATCCTAATTTTGTATCTCAAGATTTTACTTAAGTCATATACCCGAAGGCTCTTTAAGACTTGTTTCGATACTTATTTAATCCAAAAATAAAGCGGGACGGTTAAAAATAAAGTTTAGCTTCCACCCTTATCCTTGAAAACCGATGAAGTGAACGAAATTTTGGCTTTTGTTGCTTTTGCCTTAATTCATGTCATATACCCTAAGGCTCTTTAAGACATAAATCAAGTAATATTATTTACACCATATACCCTTAGGCTCTTTAAGGTGCAAATAATCTTACTATGTGCTTTCTTTAGAAGACTACCACATCGGTTGTGAGCCGGTAAGAGGTAGTAAACTTTTATCAGCCCACGGTTTTTTTTTTCATTTTTCATTATTTTCTTTTTTATATATATATAGAGAAGAATTCTTTTTGAAAAATTCAAGTATAAGTTTGAACTAAGACTAAAATTTTTGCTATACTCTACATAAAAATTGTTGATTTAAGTTTAATTTCCAAAAATAGCACGTATTATTAGTCCGGTTAGGAGCTTATGGGAGAAAAAGCCACAAATTACATACATGAGCTCTTAGATTCCCCAAAAATCCCTTGTTTAACATCCACTCATAATTAACTCTATCAGTTCGTTCTTCGCGAACGGCTATATCCAAAAAGTTAAGGAACCAGGCTAGAGCTCAACACGCTTCGATCGAGTCATAATTTTATTCTTATTCTACCAGACAGGAAAGTAAAAATGTACAAAACCTATTTTATTTTGAAAACAAAAAATTAAAATTTTTTCATTTTTTTTTGGTATTTTGGTGGTAAAAACGGGATTACGTGAAAACAACGGCTGCAGGCACAATCAAATCGATAGATTCCCCCATACTAAAACTACACATTGTCCTCAATGTGAAACTGTCACCCTCATACTAATTTCAAGGCATAATTCAAGTATTAAGGGTTCTCTTACGCAAATCTAAAGCCGTTTATTAAGTATGCTAAAGATAAACGTTAGTCGATAAGATTTTAGGATATCGGATTCCCTAAATGAAGCTGAGGATATGAAGCTCTTGTGATCGAAGGACAAAACCGCGAGCACGAGAGGCTTCAAAATCCGGGCAATCCTGGACAATAAACCACAAAACACAAAAACACGGATAATAGAAGAGGCGAGCCTCAACACAACACACAACACTTATTAGCAAATAGAAAGAAGATAGAATGGATAAGCATGGGTTGCCACCCACGAAGCGCTTGTTTTTGTTAACCGAGTCTTGAGCCTGACTCGACCCCGAATTCATTGGTCCATGGGGGAGCAAGTGGAAGATAAAATCTCCATCGGACTTTCATTCAAGTGGTTTGGATAAACATTGAATTTCATGAAAGTTCCACTCCGATGAGATACACCCGGCATAAAAGAATGATAAATGGAGATGTCGGGGTCAAAAATGGTATCTTCATTCCCGCAAGAGAGAAGATATGGTGGAGCAACGGGATACGTGAGAAAAGGAAGAAAGATCCATACAATATAAGCAAAGAGAGAATCACTAGGAAAGTAAAATCCAATCCATGTTAAGGGTGGATGGGAGGGCACGAACATTAGCACATGAACTCTTGGTTCTCTTGTTGGAAAAATATCCCCCACCACATCCATAGTGAAATCGCCCAGCTCGGGCTCATTCTTAAAGTAGAAACAATCATACTTGGTGGAGATATGATGTGAGCGAGTCACCTGCGACACCTCATGATATAAATCAATCATATCGCAGGAGGAAATGAATCGACGAAAGATCAAAAGATGAACGTATCATATTGAGAAAAATCAGCATGAGTAGTGGTACTGCCACTACTCTTCTCTTCAATATGATCGTCATCGAGACAGAAAACTTCATAATCCAGAAGAGATAAATCTGAATAAGAAGTGGGACTGCACAACCTAATCTCTTCAGATTAACGCAAAAAGTTCAGTTCGGTAAAGAATACAACGTGTTAGTCTCCTCCAAGAAAAAGTTAAGAGATGTGGAGGAAGACTTGGTCATAAACATCAAAAGATGGATAGGGTTATCTTTAATGCTTGATCCTATCAATGATAAGATTTATTTTCGATAATTTTTCCATGAAGAATATCACCACAATCTCTCCATCTCCAGTAACATTCCTCCACCACCTCTAGCTGACGATCAACATCAGGAGGTGATGCAACAACTATATCGATACCTCACCGTAGGTAGATACGTCATCACTCGAAGTAGAATCATTGTTAGAATCGATGATAGTTTCAGAGTGTTCTTTGAAAAGTTCAAAGGGTTGGATTATACAAAGAGGCACATCACACACACTGTATGGAATACCCTTGAACTCACTTGGGATTGGGACAAGGTCCTCAACACTAGACTTTATTACTTCGTCCGATTCCGTTGCCAGAATAGTGTCAAGATGCTCGTCCCCCATACTTAGAGAGTTAACGGGCTCCTCGGTTAATAAAAACGGGTGTGAGTTAACAACAACGTGGGGAAGTCCAGAAATAATAAACATCTTTCCAAGGAAAAGAACTTTCCCGATCGTCCTCATCATCATCGTCAAAGAAAATAGTAGGACGATTCCAGCTTGGACAATTAATATATTCTGATAGCTCTTCACTAATATTCCGCACATCTTCAAGGAGTTTACTCATCAATTCTTGAATATCCTCTTGTTGATATTGCTCATCCGTCAAAGCATGCTTAATTTCACCAAATCTCTCCCAAGCTATCAATATAACCTTTGGTGTAACTCCAAAAGGTATACGACTAAACTTCCTTAAGAAGGTATAAATGTCTTTCATTAACACTTCCACATCGCCGATCATAGAAAAATTCCCATATGGAGTAAAACTTTGAGCTGCCGGCTTCTCCTTTTCTTGTTGAATTCCCTTAAGAACTTGCAAATCATTCATGAGTTTACGAAGCAATTCTTGCATAACTTCAGGTTGATTCTGCTCTTCTTCCATAACTTGCTTAATCTTAAGAAATCTTTCCTCAGCTAGTAATAAAGCTATGCCCTTTTCTTCAGGAGGTATATGATCATACTCCTTTAAAAAGGCTTGAACGGTTTCCATTAAATCTTCTCGAGCTTGCAAAATTTCTTTATTCGTTTCTTGCGGAGGATAATTGACGAGAAACTGCGGGGGTTGAAATTAGTCAAAATCGGAAGGATTAGAATTATAGAAATCTTGGTTCATTAGTTGACACTAAAAAGTCGCATGAGGACCCCCGCGGTTCTCACAATAAAGGTATTGTTGTGGTGAAGTTAGTGGAAAATTATTATCGAAATTTTGATCAAAACACGGATTCTGATTGTAATCAAACGGAACTTGAAGTGAACAATCATAACCAAAATGAGAATCGTTTCCACATAACTCATAAAAATCTCCGTCAGTACGGGGTTGTGGAGGGTATCGGAAAAATTTTAGAGATTCATTGAAGGAAGAAGGGTTTGGATTTGGATTAATAATCGAATGAATTTTTCCATCTCTTGCAGCGTAAAATGTACAAAAATCCTCCTCTTAACGGGCTTTCACACCCACAACAAGTGACTGGCTTTCACACATATAGTGCAATTTAAAACAATTACAATAGAAGCATAATCACCACACTGCGAACATGTACATAGATAACAATAAAAGCCATCACATGGTTGTCCACACCCCGTACACTCACGTTGGTTAAATGACGTCATAAGAAAGAATTAAACAATATAGAGGATACGAAGAAAGAATTAAACGGATAAAGGAACGAAGAATATTTTTGTTTTGAAAATAATTCATAAGAAAAGGAATTAAAAAAATTGGTAACCGAAAATTAAACGTGCACGGTAGCTCTCTAAAAATACGTACAAGAAAGCGGAGGAGTTGGTAAGCGCGAGGCGCTATTTAGAATAACCCTTCTCCTTTTGGGTGATGTTGATCAAACCCGCCTTAAACTTTCCTTATAGCACGTAATCTAAAGGTGAGCCGTAACAACGATTAACAAATGGTTATTTTTAAGAAATATAGTGTAAAAATAGCACCAATGGAAAATAACTTCACGAGGAAGGTTCTTCAAAACACTAATCTTCGAACGAAACACGATAGTCGTAACACACTTCCCCGGCAACGGGGCCAAAAATTTGATGCAGTCCAAACACACTATATATATAATATAATATATAAGTATATAAGGAAAGTAACAATTATAGTATAGTAAGTATTTTCCGTCGGGTTCTAGAAACGAACTTTTAACCAAAGTTGTCTCAAAAACCTCCCGGGTCGTTTTCCCTCGACGAAGCGTGAATTGAAAATCGGTTAAGTTCGTGATCGCGCGTTTCGAATGGTTAAAAAGATTTTTGATTTGGTTTCTAAATCCTACTTGACATATTGATAAAGTAAATAAAAGCTTAAAAACGAGCAAAGCAATAAAAACAATTAAACATGTAAGGCATTAAACAAAAATGAGTATTTAAAACGAGACAAATAAGCAAGCATGATAAATTCAATTTTAAAATTGCAAACTTCTAAAAATAAATCCTACATTAAAAGAAATTATATTTTTTATTTTTTATTTTATTTATATTTTTTTTTTAATTTTTAAAAACTTTAATCTAAATAAATGTCGCAAATTAATAATCTCTAAACATATTTTAAATACGCACTAATTTCTAAACACTAAATGAGCAAATAAATCAACTAACTAAATATGGCAAACGTTATAACATCAAAAGATAAAAATAAGTCTACACTAAGCATGGTAAAATTCAAATAGGCAAACATATTATAAAACGATAAAATAAATCTACACTAATGTATTGAAAAAGGATAGAAAATAGAACCGAATTGAAGACCCGCAATTTAAACGAATACCACCCGATTTATTTAGCTAAAAAAAATAATCAAATTTGGTCTAGCTAAATAAACCCGTAAGCTCCGCGCCTCATTAGTTGACCGGTACCGAAGTTAAAACACAAATCACAAACTAAAACTGTTATCAGTTAAAACTCTTAACACAATTTGCAATTACTACTAAGCCCAATAAATCATAAACAAAATGCAACCTACTATCTAAACCATACGGAGGGCCAAATTTAACTATTTACCACAGAAACACTAAAGCCTAATTGCAATTCTATACTAAACGTGGCCCAATTGATTTATTTTTTAGACTAGATCAGATGTAGTGATAAACAACTAAAACAAGTTACACAACTTTTAAGCTAATCTTTTATTCTTTAATAAACCAACTAGAACCGAATAAGCAAAAATACCAACAAGTTAACAAAACACCTTATCAAAAACAAGCAATGATTAACTGCTAGATTGAACTTTTTAATTATTTCGACATAATGAAACTTAATATGCTTAAAACGAAGTTGAATTTCTAACTCCGAACAAATACTACTCGATATGCCATCTCAAATCTTAATAAAAACTAGTAGATTTCATTCGTACCATCATAAATAAATCTAAACCACAAAGAAGAGACCTAAAACTAACAAATTAACAATAAGCTAACATAATTCAAAGCTAAATCTAACCAATCAATAAGCAAGTACGAAGCAGATTTGAAGAGTAATGAATAAGCTAATGAGCTTATTCACTATTTTCGAACCTAAAAGCTAGAACGAACTAATAAGCTAACCGTATAAGCTCAAAATAAATGAATAAGATATTATGAATCTTATTCGATCTATAAAAGAGAGCTTTATAGAAAACTTAAAGATCTTATAAATGAAAATAGGCTAGGTCCAAGCTTATACTAGCTTATTACATTCAATCGAGCTTAAAAAACGAAGGAGATGCGATCAAATAAGCTGGCTTATAGGATAAGATCTGATGGTTTTTAAGAAGATTCGAAAGAATAAGCTACGTAAATAAGTTGTAGTAGCTTATTAGTTAATAAGCTAAGTAGGAAATAAAAGGAACAATAAGCTAAACATTACTTTCATTAATCAACTTCAAATCTTGTTACAAATATCCTATAAGCTAAAAATAACAGCTTTTACAATAAGCTAGAAATTCAAAATAAGCTAAAACATCAAAAATAAGCTAAAACTAAACTAGAAAAAAAAACTTTTATATAACTAAATCCTAATGATCCCAAAGTGTGAGGGAACGTGTGATTTTATAGCAAAATGAAGGGGTCATTTTTGTAATTTTGATCAATGATTGCATGATTATTTAGCCAATCATTGGCCTTGGTGCGTGTATCCCCGGATCGAGTATTTTTGCAGAAAGGATCCATCCGTTGTTTGGAGGCCACGTGTCCTTCTCTTTAGCTTTAACCGAACGCACTCCTTTCCATCATTTGATCAAATTTGCTACAAAATGAATTGAATTATATCTCTTGCATGACACGTGCTCTTATTTTATTTGGTTATTCCTTCATAGTGCACTGTCATGTGCATTTTTTTTGAATTAATTTGCCTTTCACGTGACCTGACATCACAATGGTCCAAACAAGTATTCATTTTATAACTTTGGAATAAAAAATGAACTTGGGCTTTATTTGTTGGGCTAAGATAGTTTCGGCTGGCCCAGCCCATTAAATGGGTTACAGGCTAGCCCAATAAAATCTGAAGGCACCGTTGGACTCTTTTTCTTGCGCTCTTTTCATTCTCGTGCTCGGTTTTGTCATCTTTGCCTTTGTTTTTATCTATTTCTTTAATATCCGTACCTGCACATACACAAACACAAAAACAAGCCTATATTTGCAATTTTTATTATGTTTTTGGTCTTTTGAGTTTGTTTTTCATGGTAAAAGGTAGGTATAAAATAGCGAATACCAATCATCATTCACATAAATCACAGGGTGTTCTTTAGCAATAACACTGCCATCATATAATGTTGGTTGAATCCACTAAGCTTTTTTAAGATGGAACAGATTTTGATAACCAAGAGCTTGTTTGTGAGTGTCATCATAAAAAACTTATGGTTTCGTTAGCATATGCATTGCTTGCATAGATCGATATATCTTACAGATAATATTTTCTAGTTCTTTATTTTGTTTTCCAAAAC
>BQNB010206135.1:0-10569 GCA_026074375.1 Tanacetum coccineum | reverse complement strand
TGAAAAACGTCTCATCAATGGTTAACACAAGAATGTGTTAAATATGAAAATATTAAGCAAGATGCGTATAAAAGGCATAGTCCATGCTATTTCTTTCAGCAGCGTCTTCCAAATAGCCTTCGCGGCTAACTTCCATATACGTCGTCCAAGAAACATTAAAGAGCAGCAGCATAAGTATGCACAATACCCTTTAATATCCATATCACTTGCATGATCACCCATAGACATAATCACGTCCAATGTATGCATCAACTAGCATATACAAGCAATTGCACATGCATCAAAACAGCCGGCTTCCATATACGAAACCAACTTGTAATCCTAGCTTTTCAAGATAGATTTCAGCGGTTAGTTAGGATCCAGGACTACCACCAGCTTCCATCACTTCCATAATCACCACAACCCACAAACATAAGCAGCAACTAGGGGTGAGCACGGTCCAAGGACCGGACCGGACCGGCCAAGACCGGACCGGACCGAGGACCGACTTTGTCTAAAATGCCGGACAGAGGACCGGACCGAAATCGTACGGTCCGGTCCGGGTCGGTCTTCAGTCCGGTCCGGTCCTACACGGCATAATCATCGGGTTTTTGGTCGGACCGAGCCGGACCGGACCGGACCGAGACCGAAAATAACAAAAACCCCGGACCGAGGACCGGACCAAAATACGTTCGGTCCGGTCCGGTCGATCCGGTCCGGTTTTCCGGTCCGGTCCGATCTCCGATCCGGTATGCTCATCCCTAGCAGCAACCCCCACTAGTACACAAATGGTTTATTAAAATGGTTAAAATACATTTTTTAAAAACGGTTTTGAACCGTTGTATTATAGAGGATAGTAAATAATGGAGATGATTATTTAAAACGGTTTTTAACCGTTGTAAAAGACATAACATGAATTACATAATGATTTCAAATGCAAATGAAACGGTGTAAAACAACAATTATAAAAAGTCATACATTTAAAAAATTATTATATTATATTATATTATTATTTAAGCTACATCAAACAAAAATGACCATTTATCCTTAATGAGAGTACTATTTACTCCACCACACATGATAGATTCTAAACACAATATGTTCATTTCATCAAGTCTAAAAGTGGTTGGTGGAGATGGGAGTCTCTAATACCACAACAAAAATGACAGATCCTAAACACAATATGTTCATTTGGTCACATCAAGTTCATCAAGTCTAAAATTTTGCTCATTTCATGAAGTCTGAAAATTGCTCATTTGATCATCTCATTATCTATTCAAACAACTGAATACATATAAAACCCAAAAGTTAAAATACGTCTTAAAGCAATAATCAACAACTATTTGACACAAGATGGTTGATAAATTAATGCAATTTACACAGATGATTAATTTTCTATACTGTAAGCAACCTCTAACACAGAATTTATAAAATCCTACAAAAGTAAAAGAAGAGATAAAATGATGAAAAGCACATACAACTGAATGCACAAGTCCAAATGCCAGGTGTCAAATTTCACATGTAACAAATCAAAAAGTACAAAATTCAAGACATTTAGGACAAGATATTGGCTACTCAAAGTGAGACGTCCAAGGTAGAGAACGCACTCTGCGTGACCTGGACCAACAAATGGAAAAGATGAGCAGATGATGGTTGAACTTTATGGATTAAATTGTATTGTAAGTATGAGTATGAAATTCGCTACCATCCTGGTAAGACAAAATGTGGTGATTGATGCATTAAGAAGGAAGGAACAAGTGAAACCTAGACGTGTTCGAGCGATGGCTATGACCATTCAGTATGGAGTAAGAGGAATGATATTGGCAGCCCAAAGTGAGGCGTTCAAGCGAGAGAACATACTTGAGAAAGGCTTCATGGGTTAGATTGACATATGGAAATAAAGGAGGACGAGAGTTTGTACTTAATGGATCGTATATGAGTGCTGTTAGTAGGGAATGATGAGAGCAGTAGTAATGGATGAGGCTCATGCATCAAGGTACTTGGTACATCCAGGAGTGGATAAGACGTACTCTAACCTTGGAGACATGTATTGGTAGTCACGTGTAAAAAAGGATATAGTTACCTATGTTAGCAATTGTTGGATTTGTTTAGGAGGTGAAGGCTGCAATGTCAAAGACTTTTGGCTTGCTGCAAAAACCTAAGATACTTGAGTGAAAATGAGATAGAATCACCATGGATTTCATCACAAAATTTCCAAGGTCAAAGTAGTGAGTATAATGTGAATTGGGTAATGGTCGATAGACTGACTAAGTCGACTCATTTTCTGGCTATAAGAGAAGACTATAGTACGGAAAAATTGGCAAAGATTTCCATCGATGAAATAGTCGCGCGACATGGAGTTCCTGTGTCGATTATTTTAGATTTAGATGGATGATTTACCTCGCGGTTTTGGCAGACGCTACAGAAAGTGATAGTGACGCGATTAGATTTGAGTAATGTTTAGCATCTTCAAGCGGATGGACAAAGTGAACATATGATTTAGACTTTGGAGGATATAATGAGGGCATGTGTTATCGATTTTGGTGGTAGTTATCAATTGAGCATTCGGTGTGCTCCGTTTGAAGCTTTATATGGTAGGAAATGTAGATCACTTGTTATATGGGCAGAGATTGGAGGAAGTAGTTTGATTGGACCCGAGTTAGTTCAAGATACTAATAAGGTAGTGTTGGTAAAGGAAAAGCCCAAAGCGGCGGGAGATCGTCAAAAGAGCTATGCTGATAATAGGCGCAAACCGTTAGAGTTTGAGGTGGGAGATCGGGTTATGCTAAACGTGTCGCTTTGGAAAGGCGTAATTCGCTTTGGGAAAAAGGGTAAGTTAGCACCAAGGTATGTAGGGCCATTTGAAATTCTTGAAAGAATCGGTCCTGTAGCTTATCGGTTGAGATTGCCTGAAGAATTGAGTGGAGTACATGACACGTTTCATGTGTCAAACCTAAAGAAGTGTTTGGCGGATGCTAGTTTGCATGTGCCATTGGACGAGATTAAGGTCTACAAAACCCTTCATTTTGTTGAGGAACCTGTTGAGAATAGTGACTGTGAAGTTATAAGGTTAAAATGTAGCAGGATGGTGATAGTTAAGGTCCGGTTTTGGCTAGAAGTGAGGTCTTTGAGACTTCAGGTAAACTGAGTATCCACACTTGTTCGTTGAGCAAGGGATCGTTGGAAGTATTAGTGAAGATGGGTATGTAAGGTTACTGATAGACCTTAGTACGCCTTTAAATGTTTTTATGAGGTTTTGGTTAAAGTTATAATTTGAATAAACTCGAAGTTGAGTCGATTCTTCAAAAATGTTGGGCTTTGTAACAACTTATAAATTGGTTTCAAGATAGTTCTTGTTTGATGAGTTGCGAGACCGGGTTGTAAATGATGTTGTTACGCAACTTAAGGTTTTTGACGAGTTTCCTCGATGACGGGCGAGGTTCAGGTAGTTGGATGTTTCTTTTCGTTTGGAGCGGTTATGCTGCTATGCGTACCCTTTTGTGGGCAGGCAAAGTTGTTAGCAGTAAGATATCTTGTGAAAGTTAGTAGGAATTCAAAGTGTAACTTTGAGTTAACATGAGTATGGGAGGACTACTTGAAAGATAAGTATCCTTGATTAATTGTTTGGTAATGATAGAGTTAAACCTTTTAGTTAAATCTCAGGACGAGATTTCCTAAAGGAGGGGATACTGTGACAACCATGACTTGAGCAGGTTAGTCAAACTATTAGTGTTGACTTATGTATCTGTTGCAATGTATGGGTTATGTGTTATTTGTGTTTATACGTGTTTATATGTGTTTAAGTGGGATATGTGAGATTTGGTAATCAATCCATTGAGCGTGATCGTCTCATTTGGGATTGGATTTGTGTTGGATTTTGTGGAGTTTATTTCGTTCACTTTTGGTGACAAGGAAATGATTTCGTGATTTGAGCGTTTTAGTAATTTATCGTGTAAGTATTATTATGTATACGTATTTATGTGTTAGTAATGTTAGGTATGAATAGGTGTTAGTGGTTAGAATAAGAAAGAAATGAAATTTTTATTTTTGAAAAGTTAGGTTTAATAAAAATAAAAAGTTATTTATTTTTAAAGGTTTAGTAAAGTGCATTTACGCAAAAAGGTATCCGCAAATAAGCTTTGGTTTTTGTAGAAAATTAAGGTAATACAAGTAATTAGTTAATTAAAAAAAAATAAAAGGGGCCATAGTTCGGCCGGTTTAGGGATAAAAAAAGAAAAAAAATAAAATAAAACCCAATTGCATTAGGACTCTAATTAGGAATCTATAAATACCAAACAAATTTAACCCTAAAACACTTTTTCTTCCCCTTTTGTGATTGTTCGGCCGAATACCCCAAGAATCAAGAAGGAAAAATATTTTTTTTTCAAGTTGGTGATTTTTGTGTTCAAGAATCAAGGTTTTAAGGTATAAATCATCTTCTTTGTTAAGTTTTAATCATTAATTCATGTAACAATTATTAAGATGGATAATTAGGGTTTCATTAAATCTGTAAATTAATGATGTTTAATCATATTACAATGATTAGGGTTTAATTAGGATCATATGGGTGTATTCGTTAGGGTTTAGATCGCGTTAGAACTTGATTTAGATTAGGGCAGAATTTAGGGCTGTGTTGTTCGGCTGTTATCTCGATGATGGTAATAGATTTTGTCAAGTTTCCGGTGCCTATGATGTAGCTCAGAGAGTCTAGTTTCCAGAACATCCGGCCTCGAAAGTTTTTAAGGTCGGGAAGTCATTCAAACGTTGGTTACAAGAAAAGTTGTCAAAGCAGTAAATACGGGTAAGATTTAGGTCAGATTACGAGGTGTAAAACCCCCACTTAAAATTCGAATTTAGCTTAGCCCTGGGTTTAGTTCTATGTGTCTATTAGAAATCCCCAAAAGGAGAGATTCTGAATTGGAGTCTAAGTATGGTTTTTAGGTCCACACTTTTTAGTGTGCGATCAGATCCGAAACTGAGTAGTTAAAAGTTTGATTTTATTTGAGGCACTTAAGAAGGGAAATAAATTAGTGGAAAAATCATGGAGTTAGTAGACTCATGGTATTTAACCTGTGATTTTTGGTAGAATTTATGAAGCTCAGTAGGTATGATTTAGAAAATGGTAAAGTGAGGTCAAAATTCTGCATTTTTGGGTAAATTGTAAGTCTTTGAAATAATGTGTAAACGGATTGGTTAATGTCGGGCATGGTGTCGGGGTGACCCATGAGGGTAACTAAACACCTTAGACATCCATCATATGATTGTTACATGGGCATAAGAAATTGGCTTGGTCGCGTGTAACACGTGTTTGTTTTGTTGTTTAGATTTGTGCTAGTGTTTGTGGAAGCTGCAAAGCAACCAGGTGAGTTTCATAGCCCCTTTTTCTCATGTTATTTTGGGGTGAGAATGATGCTTGTCTTGTTGTCATGTTAAAATGTTTTTAAGCTTGCTGTAGTTATGTGTATTGGATCGGATGAGTACGCCTACTCAGTGTTGTGATATGGGATCGGATGGGTACGCCTACCCAGTGTATGATATGTTTGGTATTGTGGATCCCAATATGCAAAATGAGGTGTGACGGTGGTAAGACTGCGTGAGCTAATATGAGGCCATGTAGCGCACATATGTAGTTGGAATGATTGTGGATCGTGGGCATGTTCCGTCCCGTTGTTGTTAATTGTTGTCATGAATTGTTTTGGTAATTGCAGCAGCTAATTGAAAGTTTATTTTGGATATTGTTGTATGTCGTAAACCTATGATTCTCGCTCAACTTTATGTTGACGTTTTAAGCATCATTTTCAGGTGAGCTTAATGGTGCTAAGATAGAGCGAAGTGGCTAGAAGAGACCGTAGGATGCTTGGAGTTTCTTTATGCTTTCTGTTTGAATAAATGCGTTTGCATGAATTGTTTGGATTATGTTTTGCATGTCATTTATTGACGAGACCTCTTTCTCATTAATAAAGACACCATTAGGTTTTGGGTATTGTTATGACACTTTGTTTCTTTGCTTTACTTTAGTTTTCATTTTAGTATTCTCTATATAGACACCATGTGTTGTGATGATATCCATTCTTGTTTACGCCTTGCGTTTCCGCCTTGGCGGGGTGTTACAGATTGGTATCAGAGCCATTGGTTATAGAGAAGTAGGTGGTTGAGCCTAGAATATAACCTAGGGGTCCTTCATGTAGATGCATTTAGGGCTTAAGTGCTTAGTGCTATAACTGCTATGCTTCCCCTCTATTTTTGCATAGCTTATATATCTCGTATTTTGCTAAGTTGTCATTTTAGTTATTTTGTCTTCCATTATCTGATATGATATGTATTACTTTCTTAGTATTTTAGCTATGTTTTTCCTCTACAAGTAAGAAGTCTCGTTGGGGAACCGTTTTCCCAACTGGACTTAAGCTTTATAAGGAGCCTCTTGTGGAACCGAAGGAGATAGGATAGTTGATCGTTTATCGGATGCGTGTATTAGGACTGGACCCGCGGAGTCGGGTGATTCTTACAGAGGCAAAGTCAAACCCAAGCGAGGCCCAGCATAAGTTTATCCCGTCCTTTACCTCGTCATGTTGTTATTGATTATTTCTTTCGGATATTTTGTATTTTGGGAATTGTTGCGAGACCTTCGTTCCTTTATGTCGTTTCGACTTTATTTTGATACAGGTAAGTAGTTGTTTGATGGAGCATCCTTTATGTGTTAAGTTAGAGTGGTTTAAGAGGTGCAATGTGGTATATGTGCTTATATGTGAATTATGATTGATATGGGTAATCTTGGAAGTGAGTACACGTGTGAAAGGAGGCACTTATAATTATGGTGACCAACATAATTATAAAGGCATCACACACGAAGACCTTTAACCATGAATTGCATAGTATTTTGAGTTTGGTTGTATAGTGGTAGTGAAATATGTTTTTTATATGTTTATTTATGATAAGGAAGGTAGAATGGGTAAGAAATATCTCTTACCCAATTGGAGAGGATATGGTTGAAGTTGAGTTGTATAGATAATAAGTTTTCCCTTTTATAATAGTATTTGCAGATACCTAGTAATGCAATTATAGAGATGCTCCTATGCCTCGTGTTTGTTCGGATTTCCCTAGTTTAGCTTAGCAATCCCTTCATCGTACTTGTTTGTAAGGATACCCGATTTTTCCTATTCGACGGCTTGATGTATATTGGTTGTTCGGATCTGCTATTTCGGATATAGGCGCGTTTCGTTAGTTCTTTTGTTGCATTGTTTACTCGTAAGAGTATCAAACGTTTATTTTAAGCACTAATTGTTCCTAACATATTAGTGTGGATCATTACTCCCTTGCTTGTATATCCCTTGGTTTTCGTAACCCGTTGGCGACATGTTAGTATCGATGCTTTTAGGTTTGCTCTTTTGATCGTTATTTTGGGTAAGACCTTACATTTTCTTTTGGGTACGTAACGTCTTGCATGAGTTTCTTGTACGAGTTCGTTTGATTTTATTTTGAGTTTATGGTTCATGGTATTTTCTTTTGTTTTCAAACAATAAAATTGTGTTAGAATCTGTACGGTGTTTTACGATCCCTTTTGGTATTATGGTGTCCTTTGTTTGAGTAACATATTTTATAATTGACGTCTAATTATAAAAGCCCTTTTGAAGCATTGTGTTAGTGTTTGGAAAAAACTGTGTTTAAAATGATCTTTGCAAATAGAATATGTTTAAATGGCCTATGCAAATAGGATATGAAAATTGTTGAGTGGCTAAATAAATTTTATTTTATTATAAAAAGCAGGTTTAAAGTGATTCATAGTGGTAAGGTATGATACACCATTAGATAACCAGCTCTAAATTTTTATGACAACCATGAGATAATTATTATAAATAAGACATTTTAAGACAATTTTATTTATTCTTTAAAATGATTTTTTATACTTAAAGTGACTTCTTCATTTGAAATTGATTTTTATAAAAACATTATTTAATTTGGTCTTTCGAGTAAAGTCGATAATTAGTATAAGAATTTTTGTCTTTCGTATTGATTTTTTTATGTGTTCTTTTGTCGTGGTATGCCTGTTGATTTTCTTTCGTTGCGTTTTCACTCGGTGCAATATACGTAACCCTTTCTTCAAAGGAATTCTTATTCATTTGATACATGACTCTATTGCATAAGTGGAATCTCCAATATTGCCATAAAAGCCCTTTAAACCGATATACGATTGTTATCCTATTCACTTGTTCATAACCCTTAGAGTTCTATGAATACCGATGAGTCGTTGGAAGCTTTGATGTGATTGTAGGAATGGACTGGTTATCCAAGAGGAAGTTTGTGATAGTATGTTATGAGAAGGTGGTTAGAATACCGTTGGAAAGTGATAAGATACTTCGAGTTCATGGGGAACGTACTTTGGGAGTTGCCAAAGCCCTAATGAACGCTAAGGTAGATGAACCTAGGATAAATGATATACCCATGGCGCGCGATTTTATTGATGTGTTTCCGAAAGAGTTGTCGATGACACCACAACGACAAGTTGAGTTCCGCATAGGTTTGGTTCATGGAGCGACGCCGTTCGCGAAGTCTCCATATCGTTTGGCACCTATAGAACTTACTCACTGCATATTGGCTAACCTTAATTCACATTAAGTTAGAGGTTTTTACCTCCTAAACATACCTAAATCTGACATGTATTTAACTGATATGACAAGTTCTTTTCTTGTAACCAATATTTAACCAACTTCCAGAACTCCAAATCATTCGAGGCTAGACTTTTTGAAAAATGGACTATTTAAACTTCAATTTAGGCACTGGAATCATATAAAAAATATTTTTAACATCTAGATATCATCAGTTGAACACAGCCATAAATTATGCTCAACTCTAAATCATGAATTAAAGCGATTTAAACCTAACCGTTTACATCAATAAGATCTTAATTAAACTCTAAACACTCCAACGTGATTAAAACATCCTTAATTACAGAAGATTTTATAACCCCCTAATGCTTTTCATATTAATGTTACAATATTTAAGAAAACTAAACAAAAGCTTAATTGAAACATACCTAAACCTTTATTCTTGAATCACTAAATCACCAACTTGTTCTTGATTAAAAAAATATTTTTTTCCTTCTCTTGAAGGTTCGGTCGATGATAGGGAAAAGGGAGAGAAAAAGTGATTTAGGGTTTAATTGGTTTTGTATTTATATCCATAGAATCCTAATTAGAGTAAAACTTTGTTTCCTTTTTTTTCCTTTTATTCTCACCGGCCGAATAAACCCTTTATATATATATTTTTTTTTTTATTTATTATTTATTTACTAATTATCTCAACACCTTTACTTCTCAAAAAACCTAAAGCTAATTTGGGTAACCTTTCTACATAAACGCTACTAGAAGCGGTTGAGAGCTAATGTATGGAAAATGTATCAGCCATGAATAATCTGATAAAACGAAGGTTTGTTTATTTAGTGCAATGATTGTCTTATATCGAAGGGCATATCATTCCTAGACTTAGGCGGTACTTCATCCTAAGACCTAGACACACTAATTCTGTCACAATTAGACGCATCCACATAAAGCAAGCATTTGTTGATTATAATCTACCTTAGGAGATTAATAATGGTGCTTTTACTAAACCCTAGTTCATGGAGACTTTACCCACTTACTGCTTAACGACTCTTTATATACTAGTAGTCCATTGTCCGAGTCCTTTACCAATGGAATAAGAACGTACTCGTTGACACCAAGGTCACCTTATGGCTCAACTAAGCTCACTAAAGTAAAGGCAAGGATAGGTCAATATTTGTGATCCTATGATTCTAGATATATAAATTGCAATATGGAGAGCTATCCCGGACTCTTAGCCTACGCCCAAATAACACCAAAGTTGCAGCGCATTAAATATGTAGGACTAGACCCAGTTGAATGATAGGTCGCATACTTAAGAACGAAACAAGTATAAATTGATAAACATAATCAACAATCAATGATAAATTAAGAAATCAATGATAAATTAAGCAATCAAGATAAACAAACCAAACATTAAATCCTCGTGAACATGGCTGATACCTAAAGGTATCAGCCAATAGTCATTGTAAAAATACACACGGTTTGATATATGAACGATTAAAATAAAGAAACCTTAATCGAACGCGTATTCGGTTACGCGAAGATTACAAGAGTTTTCCTATGATCTTGAGGCTCTTTTCTGACCTTCTAGGCTCCTTTATTCGTCTCTTGGTCTACTTGGTGGTTTAGGGATTCACTTCCATACCTAAAATTAAGTTTAGGATCGTCTATTTATAGAGTCTGGAAACTCGTCGATACGCAGTATCCAACAATGTGGGATACGGCGTATTGGGGATTTCTTAGAGTAAGGACCATGTTTGATATCTTCCAGAATATTTTATTACTATATTATGAATACGGCGTATTGATGTCTCCTGGATACGACGTATTGATCTTCTTTCCTTTGTGGTCTTTGGTGAGTGCAGGCACGCATACGCCGTATCTTCCTTGCTCGATACGGCATATTGGTCTTCAGAATAGTAGTCTTCAAAATATCTTCATTTAAGCTCCAGAATGCGCGCCTTTTGCTAATATTCACCAAGTACTCTGTAAT
>BQNB010206132.1:0-10569 GCA_026074375.1 Tanacetum coccineum | reverse complement strand
ACTTAAAACCATTTAGACAGTTTGACACAAAATGGACTTTTAAAGGACTTTTGACCTATATTAAGATAATTTATAGGACGAATAAGCACTTCAGAAAAGCTGAAAGGTAAAAACAGATTTAAGATTAGACTAAAAGAATAAAATTAAGTTGAATTAAGCTAACTAAGAAAAGGAAATAAGCTAGAAAAATGCAAATGAAAGTGGCAGACACAACTACTTATTTTTGGCTTTTTGGAAATGAAGACAGTTTTGTAGCTTAAAAATAAGACTTAATAAGCAAAGTTAAAAGACTCAAACTTAAAACAGATTGAGAACACACTTTAATAAGCTAAATGAAACTAAACTTAACCTAAACTAAGCTAAGGAATGATCCTAAATGATCTGCACAAATCAGACTCTTAAGCTTAAATATGACTAACCTATTTAACTTGCCTGGCAGTGATCTAAAAAAACTAAGAGACAATTCAAAGTAAACTCTTTCTTAACAGATGCATATTGATGCTCAAAGAACTCAAATTGATCACATAAACCATACCTTAAGTTGCATTTTCAAGAAATTAATCAAATAAGCTAATAGGTGAAACCTTGAACTTGCAGACTTGAATTTTGACAAAACAGACTTCTAAACTTAACATACCTTACTCTAAGCTTGTTTAAACTATCATTAAAACTAAATAAAAATTAAGGAAAACTGATTTTGGAACCAAAGACAGGTTATACCTCTTTTGACCCATTTTAAGACCTTAAACCAAACACCCCTTTAAATTCTTTAAAAACCATTTTAAAGCTTAAACATATCAAAATAAGCTAGGAATTGATAAAACAAATTAAGGCTATGACATTAAAAGATTAATAAGCAAAAACTAGAGAAAAATAAGCAAAAACTAGAGAAAAATAAGCACTCTTTAATAAACTATAACTATAAGCAGTATTAACTATTATTTAAGCAGTTTTAACTTAAAAACTTGATAGATTCATTAAAAACTCAAATTAAACTATTTTAAACTAAACATTAGACAGATTAAGCATATATGAGACAAATTAAGCTTATATGAACTAAAATAAGCAAACAATAAGCAGAATGATAAGCAGAAACAAAAATTAAGCTTAGATATAAAGTGAAAGAAATGTACCTTAATCCCATCTTAACAGGGACCTAATTTGCTCAAAGGAGCTTGTTTACAAGCTCCAGCTTGTTAAAAACAAGTTGGCGAGGTCTATAAACCCTTCCATGATTGGCTTATCTTCCACAGGTATATAAGATCTTATTAAACTTATTTAAATGTCTTGAAAACAGATTAAAGCTGAATTGCATAAGAGTAAGCAGATTAAAATTAGACTTTAAAACTGAAATTTCATTAAAACTTTAAAAAGGTTACAATGCGTTTGAGAGGAAAATACAAGTAAAATAAGCTGGAAAAGTAAGCAATAAATCTACACTACTCCTAATCTAATGAGTACAAATGTGTAAATCTATCCTCTATTTATAGAATCCTTGTGTGTTTATTGTGTGAGAGGCTTGAGGAGTGCTCTCCAAGTAATTAATCCAGGCCATCCAATCCAACCGCCTCATTCTTCTAATCAATCTGAGCCCTTAATTTGATCACCACGTCACATCAACCAATCATAATCCTTGGGATTGCCAACGTGTATTGAATTGGTGTCAGACGTGTCAGCTTTGGCAGGCTTCTAGAAACATTTGAGATGTGTGGGTGATTTAGGATTTACCCTGAACGTGTGTTGCTCTGTGTAAAAAAATGAGAGGGAAAAGAAGATTAACAGTAACGTTGACCTGGAGTTATAAGGTGGATTGACCAGGGATTGGGTTTGGTATTTGGGCTTTGACTGAATATAATGGGCTTGGACTTATAAGTTTATTTAAGGCTTTGGTTTTATAAGTATTATTCTTAATGGGCTGACCCGGCCCAATAAAATGAGTACGGGTTGGCCCATTAAGGATAAATACGCCTTCGGCTTCGTTTTCTCACGCACTTTCTATTCTCGTGCTTGGTTTTGTCCGTTTTGGCTTCGTTTTTGTCCTTTTTACTGAATATCCGTACCTGCAAGACACAATTCACGAAATACACATATACAATGCATTTTTTATGTATTTTTTGTCATTATTGGTCTTTTTAGCTCGTTTTATTAGATAAAAGGTATGTGTATTTAAGCACATACCACTTACACACAATCTAATTCATTCTAAAAAAACGGCAACTTAGTACCTACTGCATCACAATTTAAAATCAAGTGCATCATAGATACAACCAAGTAGACACACATTTTCACACATAATAAAACATACAAGTACCTTAATTAAGCCATATACGTGAAAACAAAGTCCCTACTGCATCACAGTTTATAACAAGTGCATTGATCATAAACAATAACATACATACACTCTTCAACATATTTGATAGCCTACTACATCATAATCAGAATAACAAACTTAAATCGATCAAAAAAACAAGATTTTAGTAAACCAAAACTTACAAAACCTACATGTAGCCTAACTAAAGTGCATACACTACAATTGAGTAGCTACTGCATCACAATCCAAAACCAGGTGCATCGTTTATACAATAGAGCATACAAACACATTTTGCACATTGTAATGTAGTAGAACAACATTGTGATGTAGTAGTTTTATAAAGATTTTTGTGCAACTGTATGATAACACAGTGATGCAGTAGAATAACACAGTGATGTAGTAGAATAACATTTGATACGCGGGAACTCAAAACTTACTGCATCACAGTTAATATTCAATTGCATCACACAAACAACCAAACATACAAACACATTTACGCACATAACGTAACCTACGCTTAACCTAATACATCCTTATACACGAAAACTAAACAACTTCAGCATCACAGTTCAAAATCAAGTGCATCGCACAAATAACCAAACACACAACACAAATAACCTACTGCATCACAGTTAAAATAAAAAGCTACTGCTTCATAATATGAAATAAAAGTGCATCAACATTCAAAACAACTGCATCACAATGTAAATTTAGTGCATCGTAATTATAAAGTCTAGTTGAGACATTTTATTATGCAGCTTTCTTAAACACGTTTTGTATCCATTTATTTCTTAATCTTTTTCCAGATCTAGAACAAAACTTCGAATATAACATATTTAGATCGATAAAATACAAAAAATAAACAAATTATTCAACGAACAATCAATAAACAACATATAAATGTATATCGAAGATTCGATACACCATATTGATCGACTGTAACTAAAAAGAACAATTAAAAACTTACTTTCAAAGTTTCGTTCTCATCATAGTAACAAATTCTATTAGCAATTCGTTTGTGATTACAATGCTTAAGATGTTGTAAATTCTTTTAATGTAGTAACTAGTATTAATGCCCGTGCACGCACGGGGCTTAGACATTATGTTTTTTTTAAATATATGCATGATTTTTAATTTTTTCTGTTTTATAAGTTATGCTATAGAGTATTATCGAAATTATATGAAGTAAATAGATTCATGTCTTTTATATATTATATGAACTTGAGGATAATTAGTAATTCTTTTTCTTTTGATTGACCTGTTTTCTAACGCGACATTGTGAGCCGACTAATCTCAGGAAAACCGCTTTTTTAGGTAGCCCGACGTCGGCTCAAATGAACCTTCAAGGCCACAAGGGGATTAATTTTCTCCTCGTTATATTTGAGTCATTGACCTCCACTTTGTAAGGCTGGTATTCTTACTGTTGGATATGCAGTTAATATTGTATATATGTTTTATGATTATAGTTGCATTATTGTGTCAGCTATACTTAAGATTTATGATCATAATTTGTGTTCAAACATGTAAAAATTTAGTTTCTTAATCGAATTTAAAAGCATCAAATAGAGTTATCAAAATTGTCAATAATTATATAATATAGAAAACTAAAAAACTCAAATAAATATTATGTTTCGTGCATACAATATGCTTTGGTCAAACAAAGAGTTACCTATTGTAAATCTTCAATATATATACAAATGTAAAAAGAGTTTTACCCATTTTTCCAACACTTTTTTAAGATATAAAAGTGGCCTAGATTGTTGTATATGATTTATATGCATACACACATGTCAATGGAATAAAAACGTTTTGAGAAATATAAATGTTAGAATTTTAGTACGTATTACACCAAAAGAAAAGTAAATTGCAATTCTTCCGAACCCATCAATGAATAGCTAGAAAACCATTTTTCTTTATTTATGATATTTTATGTGTTTCACTGTTTTTCTATTTGGTTGTACAACATGATTTCAGGCCGACAATGAAAAATCCACCAAAAAGTCTTCGGGTAAATTTGGGATGTGATTAGATACTGTTAAATCTTTGTTTGAAAGTAAAAAATTGTTTACGTTTGTAGTATTTTAAAATATAAAGTGTAGGGGTATAAAGTTTAAGGGGTTATTTGTTTATTTTTTAAAGTTATAATAAAACTTGTAAATTTATAAATTTACACTCAACTCCATATAATTTATTTAAAATTAAAAACTACTAAAATTTTATAAATTATCTCCTCTTTTTTAACTTTTTTTCTTCACAAATTTGACACATATATTTTTATGTGTTTTTTTTCTCCATCATATTTCTCCAGATCAAAGGATTGAAAAGGCTTCTTACCTTTTTTATTATAACACTCCTTTTATTATAACCCTACCCAGCTACAAGTCTACAACAAACATTAATATATAGGCTAAATCAAAGTAATTAACTAAACATGAAACAGACACCACTTTGAATCAATCTTAAATAAACACTACTAGCAAGTCTGGACAATAATTGAAAGCAAAAACAGCATCATCAGTTTTACACCAAAGAACATCCAACATTAGTAATCAGAAATAGACTGATTATGTTTCCTTATTTGGTTGTTTATTACGGAGTATCAAAATACATATAACTTTCTACCCTCGATCATGTAGTTTGATATCTATGGTTTTTTAGCTCTCACGTTTTAGTAAAAATAAGTAGGAAACCTATCATCCTCAAATTGTGAATCATGTTCAATTAAGCCATTGACAACGACTGTTCACACAAGCGACTGGATAAAAAACTTGTTCCAATGTTCTCGTTTCACAATCCCATAGATCAGCAGTGCTTTCTTCTACATGTTATGGATGCTGCATAAGCATGATCTGCCCCTGGTAAGGATATATATATATTATATATCAATACTTGACCTTCCTACCTGTATGTTTTTACCAAACTGGTTATCATTTTGCTTTCTTGGTCATAAAATTAAGACAACTGGTCAAAGAGACTAGTTATTGAATTCAGTTATGTTTAAGACCTAAAAGAGTGTTTTGTTTCATTTGTCAGTGTTTAGTGTTACAGGTTTTACAGCATTTCACTTTTATTGTTTGAATTTAACAATCATGTTAAGTGTGGAGCTAGTATAACTCTTTGACCATATAACACCATTTTGAAATTATGGATTGAGGCTTAGTACAGAAAATAAAGCTGAGAGAACTTACGATGACAGTATGAAATCCAGAAGTCTTTGCGCTGGCAATATTTCTTAAGCTGTCATCAAAGAAGATCTGAGACAAAACAGATGCAATAACATTGGTAACCTTCTTATGCAATCAATTAAATATACTACCTCCCATTTTCTATATTATTATTTTCAGAATTATTTTTGTTTTACGATATCACAGTAAGAACTCACTGTCTTATTAGGGTCAATATTTGCGATGATAGCAGCTGCTTGGAATGATTCAAGAGATGGTTTGCATATGATTCGGGTTGCAGGGTTCATAGGACCATCATTTTCATTTTGGGATTCTTCTAGTGAATGATTATTAAGTGTCTCGAAGCATATGACACCTTCAAAGCAGTCTTCCAAACACATCTTACTCAGAACTCGAGCTGCATGTGCTTTGTCCGCGTTGGTAAAAATCTAAGACCAATTAACAAAAACAAGTTACTTACAGAACAGCTTTCCTCATAAAAAAGAAATTATAAAGAAAAAACACATCCATCTTCATCCATGAAAAGTGTCTACATTTGAATTTTGATAGTCAATCGACCTCGAAAAAAGAGATTTAATTCCTTCAGCTCATAATTTGAAAAGATTTTATAGATGAATACTAAAACAGTTGGTGAAACAAGAAGTACTGATGTTTGTAATCCAATTTGTGCATGGGTTAATTTCCTTTTAGTATGAACAAAGAAAGTATTGAAAAGATGGACAAAAGCTATAAAAGAGTAATCTACTTTTTGTTTTGTGCTACTATGAGTAACTTACTTCAGAAAGTATCAACATGAGTAACCTACTTTTGAAAAGTCACCAAAATGTGTAACCATTGTTTTTTCTTATATACTTCAGCTACCTAGGATGACATGTGTACAACCAAAGTCAAAGTCAACTTTAAAAAAAAAAATTAATTTAATTTTTTAAAATTTTTTTTGTTATACTTTGTTTTATGTTTTTAAAATATATATATATATATATATAATATATAAAAAATTTGTTATATTTTGTTTTATGTTTTTTTAAAAAAATTGTTATAAAACAAAGTACAAATTTTTTAAAAAAAAAAACAAAAAAATAATTTTAAAATTTCTTTTTAAAAAAAGTTCACTTTTACTTTGACTGTACAAAAAAAAATTAAAATAATAATTTTAAAAATTTTATTAAAAAAAAAGTTGACTTTTACTTTGACTGTACAAAAAAAAATTAAAAAACAAAAAAATAATAATTTAAAATTTTTTTTTTAAAAGTTGACTTTTACTTTTAAATTTTTTTAATTTAAAAAAAAACATAAAACAAAGTATAACAAAAAAAAATAAAAAAAAAGAGGAGAGAGGGAGGGGTTGTACAATACACGCATCCTAAGTCTATAAGAAAAAACAATTGTAACAACATTTTGGGACTTGTTTGGAAGAAAGTTACTCATTTGATCACTTTTTGAAGTAGGTTTACATCATAAGTAGCACAAAACAAAAAGATATATCACCAAAACAAAAAGAAGTTTTGAGTTGGATCCTCAAAAAAACAAGGGCAAAAAAAAACAAATGGGTTAATCCTAACCACTCAATATTTTTCATCATCCCCTTTTTCACCTTTTTTCTTAAAACTCCAAATATCTATAAAACGATAAATCGTTAAACGAAAAAAATACACCATCGCGACAGTTAATTTTTATCTTTCCTATAGCGGAGCGTAGGGCACTTATATATACTTTAGACGAACTTTTTTTTCGAATTTTTTTTTTCAATCACGTCAGAAAAAATTCATTGAATTTTATTGAAATCACAGAGATTGTGATACAACACAGATGTGATTTTTTCAGACGTGATTGAAAAAAAAAAACGTAAAAAAAAGTTCTCGAAAGTATCCTGCAACGAGTAATTTTTTTATCTTTTCTATAGAGGCACTTATATATATATTTTCGAAAGAACTCCTTTTTTTTTCGATTTATTTTCAATCACGTCTGAAAACAATCACATAGATTTGTATCAAAAATCACATGTGATTATTTATGAAATCTACATGAATTGTGATACAATCTCCATTATTTTTCAGATGTGATTTTTCGACGAACTCTTTTTTCGAATTATTTTTTTTCAATCACGTCTTAAAAAATCACATGAAATTTGTATCACAAATCACATGTGATTTTGTGAAATCACATGAGATTGTGATACAAATCTCATGTGATTTTTTCAGACGTGATTGAAAAAAATCAGAAAAAAAGTTCGTCGAAAGTATCACAACGAGTATTTTTTTATCTTTCTATAAGGGGCACTTCTATATACTTTCGACGAACTCTTTTTTCGATTTTTTTTTTCAATCACGTCTGAAAAAATCACATGAGATTTGTATCAGAATCTCATGTGATTTCAAAAAATCCCATGAGATTTTTTCTGACGTGATTGAAAAAAAAAATTCGAAAAAAGTTCGTCGAAAGTATATAGAAGTGCCCCTCTATAGAAAGATGATTTAATTCTCGTCGCGATGGTATGTTTCGTTTTGCGTAACGATTAACGGTTTGTGAGATATTTAATTTTTAAAAATAAGGTGAAAGTGGGTTTTTTAATTAAATTAAAATAAGAATTAATCTAAACCATTGGATAAAAATAAAATGGATGGATAAGATGAAGCGGTTTGTTCTTTTTTTTCTTTCTATAGAGGGCACTTATATATATATATTTTCGAAGAACTCTTTTTTCGATTTTTTTTTCAATCACGTCTGAAAAAATCACATTAGATTTGTATCACAAATCACATGTATTTTATGAAATCACATGAGATGGTGAATACAAATCGCATGTGATTGTTGTTTCGAATGTGATTTTTTGACGAACTCTTTTTTCGAATTATTTTTTTTTCAATCACGTCTTAAAAAAAATCCACATGAAATTTGTATCACAAAACACATGTGATTTTTGTGAAATCACATGAGATTGTGATACAACTCTCTTGTTGATTTTTTTTCAACGTATTGAAAAAATTCAGAAAAAAAGTTCGTCGAAAGTATCACAACGATATTTTTTTAGCTTTCTATAGAGGCACTTCTATATATTTTCGACGAACTCTTTTTTTTTTCGAATTTTTTTTTCCACGTCACGTCTGAAAAAATCCATGAGATTTGTATCAGAATCTCATGTGATATCAAAAAAATTGCCCATGAGATTTTTTTTTCTGACGTTGATTGGAAAAAAAAAAGTCGAAAAAATTCGTGAAAGTATATAAAGTGCCCTACTATAGAAAGATTATTTAATTCCTCGCCGAGATGGTATGTTTCGTTTTGCGTAACCATTATCGGTTTGTGAGAGTATTTAATTTTAAAAAATAGGATTGAATGTGGGTTTTTTTATATAAATTAAAATATAAATAATCTACAACCATTGGATAAAAATAAAAATGGATGGATAAGTTGAAGCGGTTTGTTCTTTTTTTTGATCCATGTTCCTTATGGAACATTTCTCAATCATTTATAGCTTTTGTCCTAAAAAGATAGCCTCTATAGCTTATAAGACGTACAATTTTCCGTTGTGGCATTGACAGCAGAAGGCTCCTTAGCACAAGATCGGGCTTAAGAGTCTGGTACGGTAAGGTTCCATGAACAAGAGCATGAAATGAATCGTTATCAAACTCGTAACCAAGAGCCTGTGCCAAGCAAACCACGTATGATATCAAAAATTGGACATAGTCTTAGATATGAATCATCTATATATAATTTGACATGTTCCTCTTGTCTTCTTTAAAAACAATTTTACTGCAGAAAACCATCAACTTGTCCATATTAACAATATATATAATAATCTCGAAGGTTGAATCTGTAAAGCATTACCTTGAGACCAGCCATCGTTGTCCCGTGTTCTCTGTACAAGTCCAAGCACATACTAGGAACTTCAGATTCTTCAATGTTCAAGTATGTCCGCATGTATTCTGGATAAAAGCTTACATATGTTATAAACTTGTACAATAATTAGTTCTTTCCAATAGTGTATCATCATATGCAAATTGGATTTACCACTTGTACGAGACTACAAATAATTACATTTCTTTTAGTACTTAGTAAAAATCCGTTGAAGTTTCCAGTTTATTAACAGATTAAACAAAGGCCACTACCTACCTTCAATGTTCTTGCGGCAAGCGTAATTAAGACCCAAGCTCATGGGGTATAGCGTATCGTCCATATCTAAGAAGGAACATTATATGAAACCATATTAAGCAATTACATCACAAGCTGCAAAAAACAATACTGATGATATACAAAGTTATCACCCAAGACATACCAAATAGCAAGCATTCATACTTAATGGTTGTGGATGATCCAACTAATGTCATTATCGGTGACAGAAACCTTTTCTGGGAGTGAAAAATTCGTGCCGATAGCCTTTCTGAATGATCAAGGTTTAGTAGTACTGTTTTTGGATGATTAGTAACACAACATAAGCTTATTATTTATAGAGCATCTTACATTAATTAAAGGTGACAACGCCATATTATTGGAAGATTACGTTGGAATCCCACCAAATGGTATATTATTATCGGTATATATGTTTGCACCAAGTATATTTCTTAGTACTTTAACTCTTTATTCCATTTTGCAAATCGACCAAATTGTCACATGATATTTTATTTTCAACTCTTGTGCATGTCATTGACTTATACAAGCTAAATAAATATAATGTTTTGAGATACATATACATTAGGGATAAAGCCGTAGAATACCAACGAACTTTTCACAATTTATCGATTTGATACGTGTACTGAAAAAATTATCGCTTTGGTACGTGTACTTTCATAAAGTATTCTCATTTGCACATTTTGATGACGTGTCATACGTGATAGGTTGACACGTAGCACATCAATAACGTGACACGTCATCAAAATGTGCAAATGAGAACACTTTATCAAAGAACACGTACCAAATCGATAATTTTTTAAGTACACGTATCAAATCGATAAATTGTGAAAAGTTTGTTGGTATTCTACGGCTTTATCTCTTTGGAGTAATATTTTGCTCAAATAAAATACATACTAGTAGTATTATGTATAAAATGCGAAACAAAGTAAAACTGAAGTGACG
>BQNB010206130.1:0-10569 GCA_026074375.1 Tanacetum coccineum | reverse complement strand
ATCCACACTTAAGTTAAACATTGCCCTCAATGTGAGAACTGATAAATATAGAAAATAGGGAAGATTAAAAGAAAACGATACTTCCCAAGGCATAGAGAAATGTAGCTGCGATAGAGCTATCCTTGAGCAAACGCCATAATTTTCAAATTCTAATCTATTTTGCCTGCAAAGGTAAACACACAAAAGCAAACAAAAAGGAAATATTTTGGGTTTTTTTTAGAAGAGAAAATAGAGGAGGAGGGACTGCTCCACACTTAAGATAAAGCATGGGCTGCCTTCCTAGAAGCACTAAATTTTTTAAGAGAGTTATTAGCTAGACTCACTTCTTAGTTTCATTCTTTGGGAAAGAAGGGAGTGAGTTCTTCCCTTGGGTCATTATCTTCTTCATGGTATAGCTTGAGTCGATGGCCGTTAACAATAAACGTTTTTTCATCTTTTCCATATAGTTCAACATATCCGGATGGATATTGGTGTTTTACTACGTATGGTCCTAGCCAACGAGATCTGAGTTTCGGCTGTTTGAATTTGTACTTAGAATGAAATAACAGCACTTTGTTTTCGTGTTTGAACTCTTTTCTCATTTTGAGTTTTCTGTCGTGCCAGACTTTGGTTCTTGCTTTGTATAAACGAGAGTTTTCATATGCTTGATGTCAAAATTCATCTAACTCGTATAACTAGAACATTCTTTTCTCACCAGCAACGATGAGATATGGGTTACAGTTTTTCAGGGCCCAGTATGCACGGTGTTCAATTTCAAATGGTAGATGGCAGTTTTTTTTGTATACGAGTTTGTATGGTGTGGTTCCGGTTGGTGTTTTGTAAGCAGTTCGAAAAGCCCACAGAGCATCATCGAGTTTTCTTGACCAGATAGCTGGATTATCTTTCACAGTTTTTTCAAGGATTCTTTTAAGGGCTCTGTTAGTATTTTCAACTTGTCCACTTGTTTGAGGATGATATGATGTAGAGAAACGGTGGTTAACTCCAATATCTTTTCATGGTTTTTTTCCATTATTTTGTTACAGAAATGAGTTATTCGGTCGCTTATGAGAGCTTTGGGCATACCGAAATGATAGAATAGTTTTTTTAGGAAGCAAATAACAACTCTGGCATCGTTAGTAGGTAGAGCTTGAGCTTCGGACCATTTGGAAACGTAGTCAACAGTAAGATATATTCAAATTTATATGACTTCGAGAATGGTCCCATAAAGTCGATACCCCAGATGTCAAAAACTTCGCATACTTTAATGCTATTTAAGGGCATTTCACCACGTTTGGATATATTCCTAGTTTTTTGACATGCTTCGCAAAGGCGAACTAGAGTATGAGCTTCTTTAATGATTGTTGGCCAGTAAAATCCTGAGTCTAAACTTTCTTAGTTGTGGTGTTTGGTCCATAATGTCTACCAGTAGGTCTGTGGTGACATTGATCTAAAATGGTACGAGTGACACAACGTCTAATCATACCGTCAGAACATACTTTGAAAAGGTAGGGTTCTTCCCAAAAGTAGTTTTTGAGGTCTGAGAAGAATTTGTTCCTTTGTTGGTATGTCATCCCCATATGTATAATATCACCTACTAAATAGTTTGCAAAGTCTGCAAACCATGGTGTGTCTTTGATGGTTATTTTCATAAGAGTTTCACCAGGAAAATTATCATCGACATCACTATCATCACTTATCTCATTTTCGGTACCTTTTTTCTTTCATTTTGATATCAAATTCTTGCAATAGCTGAATCCAACATATAAGACGTGGCTTAGCATCTTGCTTTTTGAATAGGTGTCTCAAAGCTGAGTGATCGGTAATTGTTTTGGATAATATCAGATAGGGTCGGAATTTGTCGAATGCAAAGACTACAGCCATCAGTTCTTTTTTAGTAACCGTATATTTTTGCTGAGCTGCATTAAGGGTTTTGCTTGCAAAATAGATGGGGTGAAAGTGTTTTCCATCTTTTTGACCTAAGACTGCTCCAACTGCGAATTCACTTGCATCACACATAAGCTCAAATGGAAGGTTCCAATTCAGGCTTACGATCACAGGAGTACATGTGAGTTTTTCTTTTAATGAATTGAATGCTTTGTGACATTCGTCATTGAATTCGAATGGAGTATCTTTTTCAAGCAACTTAGTTAGAGGACGGGTAATTTTTAAGAAGTCTTTAATGAAACGTCGGTAGAAACCGGCATGTCCTAGAAAACTTCTAATGCCTTTGACATTAATAGGGGTGGAAGTTTGGAGATTACGTTGATTTTTGCTTTGTCAACTTCAAGGCCTGCACCGGACACTTTGTGTCCAAGCACAATTCCTTCTTTGACCATAAAGTGACATTTTTCCCAGTTAAGGACAAGATTTGCATCTTTGCAACGTTGAAGCATTTTATCAAGGTTATTCAGACAGTTATCGACGGAGTTTCCAAAGACTGAAAAATCATCCATGAATACTTCCACGGATTCTTCGATCATGTCATGAAAAATAGCTAAGATGCATCTTTGAAAAGTAGTGGGAGCATTACATAAACCGAAAGGCATTCGCCTGTAAGCGTATGTTCCGAAAGGGCATGTGAATGTTGTTTTTTCTTGATCCATAGCATCGATGGGTATTTGAAAATATCCAGAAAAACTGTCAAGAAAATAGAAGTATTAATTTCATGCGAGTCTTTTTAACATTTGATCCATGAATGGCAACAGAAAGTGGTTTTTTGCAGTTGATACATTGAGTTTACGATAATCGATGCATACTCGCCAACCCGTAACGGTTCTTGTTGGTTTGAGAGTTTTGAGAGATAATTTAGCATAAAGAGAATATGGCATGAGATTAATGCTAGCATCAAGGTCGGCTAAAGCATTGCAGAGGAAAGCTTGACTAAAGTGCCAGGTGTTGACAAATTTATAATGCCTTAAACACATTATTACTATTTTTTCACATCTTTACGTTTTGATAATCACAAAATATAAAAACGTTCAATTGTAAAATTAATCGTAAAAAGTATTTGTTGTAAAATTTTCATTTCGATATTTATATCACTTAAAGATATGAATAAATAAATGCTTAATGCATTTTATGTTCAAAGGAAATTTTATTCAACCTCAAACTTTTATAAAATATTGTAAACATTTTTATAAATATTACAAAAACTATTTCGACAATTAAAAAGAACATGTTTTATTTAAATAAACATTTTTGATTTAAATTTTCGGACCTAAAACGGCTAAAAAAAAGTTCAGAAGTTCCCTAATAAAAGACAAACTAGGGAGGCCTTAGCATAGGGCGGCCCCCTTCAATACACGGGCGGACCCCTTAATTTTAAGGGGACCGCCCACCTATTTAAAGGGACCGCCCCTAGGTAGACGCTCCCCCAGTCTGTCCTTAAATAAAATGGGACTTATTCCCCACTATCTTTCTCACTTTTGCACTATTCTTTCTGTCCAAACAACCACGTATCCTTTTATCTAAAATCTTTTGATCATTTATTAAATAATATTTATTTCCAAGGTGATCCAAGCTCAATTCCTTAAGTGCAAGAGAAGAATACTTCTATCATCAAGTGAAGAAGTTTACACCTTTGTGTGTTTTGCAATCTTAGTGCATTCATATAATACTTGTAAATTTTTGTAAATCTTGTATAGTTATGTAGTTGCTAGATCTTGGCGATCTTTGTAAGTTATAGTTTGTCGTGGTGATCCTTACGAGTAGTGCTAGTAGTTGTGATATAAGTAGTGTTGTGAAGAAGTCTTAAAAGTTGTGAAGAAGTCGTGAAAGTTGTGAAGTCGTAAACAAGTCGTGAAGTTGTGTTGTGATAGATTGGTTCAAGCTAAGAAGAGGAAATCGACATTTAGCTTTGTGTCGTAAAATCGGTGTAAGCAACGTTGTGTAACGGTGTTTTCTCTGCATAAGGGAGCTTGTTGACATAGTGAAGAAAACTCTCGAGTTAGGTGCTCGAGGAGTGGAGTAGGGCGAAGAGGTGCTTCGTTGCTGAACCACTATAAATCCTCGCGTTGTGGTTTGATTGTTCTTACTCTTATCTCTTGTCTTACATTATTTTCTCATACTATCCTATTAATTGTTTAGATAAGTATATTGTTCATATTGTGCAAGTGTTGAATTCACATAAAGTCGAATCTAGAATTTTTACAAACACTTTAAAACCTTAAATTAAAAAGCGGTAAACTATTCAACCCCCCTTCTAGTTTTCCACAATTGGTATCAAGAGCCACGCTAAACAAGATTTTTAAAATAAATTGTATTTTAAAACTTGAATCGATCTATGGAATCGGAAAAATATTTAGAAGGGCAATCTATGCAAAGACCACCACTATTTGAAAGTGATGGATTTATTTATTGGAAAAATAGATTCGAAACTTATGTGAAGTCAAAAGATCTAGATCTTTGGCATGTTATTACCGATGGTGATTTTCCTCCTATTCAAAATAATCCCGAAACTAAAAAGGATGAAGTTGTACCTTTTCATAAACAAAATGATGATCTTAAAAAGAAACTTGCAAAAAATAATGAAGCTAAAATGGTAATTTATAATGCTTTGCCACGTAAAGAATACGAAAGAATTTTTATGTGTCAAACCGCAAAAGAAATTTGGGATACTTTATTAATCACTCATCAAGGTAATAATCAAGTCAAAGCTAACAAAATAGATCTTCTTGTTCAACAATATGAACAATTTATGATTCCGGAAGAGGAGTCAATAGATAATGCTTTTGCTAAATTTAACACTATTATTACTAGTCTAAAAGCACTTGATGAAGGTTTTTCTAGCAAGAATTGTGTTAGGAAATTTCTTAGGGCACTACATCCAAAATGGCGCGCAAAAGTCACGGCGATTGAAGAATCAAAGAATCTAACAACTCTATCACTTGACGAACTCATTGGAAATTTGAAAGTTTATGAAGAAGTAATTAAGAAAGACTCCGAAACCGTCAAAATCAAAAGAGAACAAAGTAGATCTATTGCCTTGAAAGCTAGAAAGGAATCTAGTGATGATGATAGCTCAACCTCCGATAGTGAAGATGAAGAATACGCCATGGCCGTAAGAAACTTCAAGAAATTCTTCAAAAGACAAGGACGATTCGTAAGACAACCATATGAAGAAAGAAAATCATACCAAAGAAATAAAGACGACAAAAAATGGCAAAGGCGAAAGAAAATGTTTCAAGTGTGGAGATCCAAATCATCTCATCGGATAATGTCCGAAACGATCAAAATATCAAAATCAAAAGGCGTTTGTTAGAGGATCCTGGAGTGATAGCAACGATGATGAAGAGGAAATGACAAAGGTCGAAAAGTGTCTTATGGCTTCTAATGAGGTACTTTTCGAAACCGAATACTTTAGTGATGACCAATCATCATTAGACGGAAATGACTTAGATAGTGAATATAGTAGATTATGCAAAATAGGACTAAAAGTCATGACTAAAAATAAAACTTTAAAACAAGCTAAAAATAAAACTAGAAAATGAAGCACTAGAATTAAAAGATAAATTATCTAGGTTAGAAAAAGGTAAGGAAGTAAATGAAGAATGTAAAACATGTCAAGATCTTAGGCTTGAAAATGAGATGCTTAGAAAAGAAATATCTAGGCTAAATCAATTTAATGATAGTAGTCATTCACTTAAGAAAATAATAAGTTCTCAAAAACAAGTAAATTTTGTAAGAGCTCAAGAAGTCGAGTCGAAAGAAAAATTGATAGATTCAAACCCAAACTCAAAACCAAAATTTATACTTTTAAACAATGTAACACCCCCAAATTGGGTCGCAGCGGAATATGGGTCCGAGGCGTGTTACTTCATAGATCAACAACACAAGATATATATAGAACGACTAAAAAGTCGTTTGAAAACGATACATTGGATTTAACAAAGTAATTGTTACATAAGCCCGAAGCTTAACTTGTTCACTTGATCAAATACAAAGATTTTCAGCCCATAACGGATAACAAAATGAAATGCGACAAAATCTTTAATGCAAGACATCCAAATCAAAAACCACCAATGTATCCATCGCACCTTGTGCTTATTGATCCCCTGAAAAACATTGCTTTAAAATGTCAACAATAATGTTGGTGAATTCATAGGTTTGATAAATCATATATTGTAGGACCACAAGATTTCCCAAGTGTATGATAATGCAACAGATGCAGATATCATATAAATGTAATTACGTTGCTCTAAGCTCATGACACTGAAGCTTGACGTGTATGAATACCAAATTAATGGCCTACATTGCCCGTGGTGATGTTCTAACCCGCAACATCCTATATTCGACATGGTATACGTTCGTTTGTCCAGTGATAGCTAATCACCCGAACGGGGTTGTCAAACCCAATAGATCTATTCTAACATTCGCGCTCACAATCCGCATTTGACCAGTTCATGATAATGGGCTCCAGTTATGGGTTATCGCTAATAGGCAACACGTAATCAAACAGAAAACTTAACACTTGTGTCAATTGTAAAGCATTGCATGTTTTTCACCCCAAAAACTTATAAAACAAAAACATGTAAAACGTGGGGCTATGAACTCACCTTGAGTGAGTAATGCCAAGTATATCTCAAATAACGCGTCACGCGAATCGATCAAATGCAACCTAATTAAATTAAGGTCGTATAAGTACTAATTACATTAGGTACTCCTACCATGCATTACGATCTATATAGCTAATACCATCTAAATGTTTAGTGAAACATGTTTATAAAATTAAAAACGTTTATAACTAACCTTTTGGTAAAATCGTCATAAACTTTTACGTTTTAATCGTTTCTTGCGTTTCTTATGCCCATCTTTTCGTATCAAGACGAGTTATCATAAATTGACATTTTTGAATTTCGGACCTACTGGTGAACAGTAACTTTTACTGTTCACATCAGACGTGAGCTTTATAAAAATCGTATTCGTCGTCGTAAAACCCGTAAATGTCGTATTTTATTCGTTATAGCTCCGTTTTTAACGATTCTTTCGAGGACGTTCTCGTATTTGAAAGTTCTATATTTTTATGAGGTTTACAAAAATATAACTTTCTGTCATGAATAGTAACTTTTATAAAAATAGTTTTATAAAAGTATTATTTGTCGTAAACTCGCGAAATTCATAACTCGTTCGTTATTAATTGAAAAATTACGATTCTTATCATTTTGGAATCCTAAAAATATGTATTATTTATTAAAAATACCAACCCTTGCTGTTTATAATTTTTATAAAAATGTTTTTATAAAAATTCCTTTACGACTTCGTTTATTAACGTATAACTCGTTTTTAACGTAACTTTTTCGTTATTAATCCGTTTAACAAGTTTCTTACTTTTTCGGAATCGTCGTGAAATGTATTATCTTATAAAAATATAAAATAAGTATGTAAAATTTCGAAATTGGGACAGAATGTTTACTTGGGTTTGTTGAATCCATATTTGATCTTTTCTTTATACTTTGTTACTTTTGTATTTTACCATATGTCTCATATATCATATATTTTATAAATCATACATATATGATGTGTCCTTTGTCCATAATAGTCCTTAAGTGTCCAAGTTACCAAGGTTAATTAATTTATGATAATACTTAAGATCATAACTTTACTTAAGAAATCTCTAATTTACTAGTTTTGTAAATAATCATTTTTACATATAACCAAGTGTGTACAAGTGCATTTCTTTCCATATGACCTTATTTTAGTGTTCTATAATCATGATTAAAAGTCCATAATCAATATTAACATGTCTTATGTATTTCTTTAAGTTGAAACATATTATGAAGTTATGAAAACCCTAATTTACTCATAATCATGTTTACTCCAAAACAATATGATACAACATTTTCTCATCACTTTTAACATGATATATGTAATAACACCACATATATAAAAGTCACCCATATGATCATTTCAAGTGAAAACCTCATTTTCTTGATAAACTCCTAAATGGTGATTTAAGCTAAATAGAAATATCATATGCATAATAATGAAAATTATAGCAACATAAAGAGTTTAAATGGACCTTAAGAAGAATGATGATGATGATGTACAAGTGCTAAACCCTTGTTTAGCCACAAAAACCAAACTTGCACTTAATAAACACTAGCTTTCCTTCACTAAACCCTAGCTTCCTTTTTCTTGATTATAACTTGGAAATGGATAACCAATACTTGCAAATGCCTTAGTACATCTTAGGATATTGGATGGGTGGGGATTGTATGCCCGTGCATATAAGGAGGAAAAGGGTGAGGTTTTCGTATATTTTTCTTAAGTGTAAGTGTATAAGAGTTACTTGCTAGCTATGTGTATGTATATAAGATGTATAATTGGTCAAGGGAACATAAGGCAAGTCCTAGGGATGGCTAAGTCTTAGTCATGGGTCAAGGCATGGTAGGGATGGTGTATGTCCTCAAATTAGTTGGAACATCCATGAAAAACCATAGGAAATTGTGTTTCAACTTGCTTTTCTTGGTCTTTTCTCTATAAATTCCGGTTTATAGTAGCTTATGTATGTAATATTGTAGTAAATTTTGGGTATTGCCCCCCCCCCCCCCCCCCCGCGCCCCCTCATACCACCACCCCCCCCCCCCCCCCCCCCCCCCCCCCCCCCCCCCCCCACAAACCATATTTGTTCAAGTGTAGAAATATTTTTGTGGTTCCGGGAGTGCCTAAACGCAATTTATCGCGAAACGTATATACTTTACGTATCCGATAAAATTATATGAACAAAAGGTAATAATTATTCTCAAAATAATTATATAACCTATGCTTATGGTAAACATTTATTTGTTTGA
Organism: Tanacetum coccineum; assembly: GCA_026074375.1. Classification (NCBI taxonomy): domain Eukaryota; kingdom Viridiplantae; phylum Streptophyta; class Magnoliopsida; order Asterales; family Asteraceae; genus Tanacetum; species Tanacetum coccineum. Next base: position 1,801 of record BQNB010206130.1, on the reverse strand, counting down.
TGCCAGTGTTTACATTGAACGCAAATTTTTAGTTTTACGCGATTTAAACTTAATTTTATGAAACACATGCATACGCGTACAACACTTAAAATATAAATAGTACATTTTTCGACATCCGTCAATGACTGAAAACACAGGGGTGTTATTCAATCTTCCTAACAATATACAAGTTCACATAGTTAGTTATTCTGTAAACCTAGCAGTATATTTGAATAAATATTTATTCACGTTTTTTTTATATTGTTCTTTCTTAGTATTACGAGTTAGATTCCGCATAACTTGTTAGTAGTCATAATCATAGTTTCTCACTTAGTTGAGTTTGGATTTAACAAGTTAATAAGCTCTTATCAAGCTAGAGATTATTCATTGGGACTCACAAGTGGTTTATCAGAGCTTGTAGAGAATACTTCTGAATAAGAAGAAATATTACAGATCCAGATTCTCTGCCTACAATACAAGGATGGTCTAGTGAAGAACCTTGACACCCTAATAGCACCAGTGGAATTCATTCAAATGATATCTACTGTTAAAACTTCTTATGCTCAAAGAAGGGTGAATATACCATTTGAAGCATGATAAATGAGCAGTACCTCACAAACAACAACGATTTGGCTTGGGGCAAATAATCTTGAATGGTGATGAACGTGTACAAAAACAAAAGATGAGAATTGGTTGTTTGAAAATGAAGTACCTCAAAGACTGCTCATGATATCATATTGGCAAGACAAAAGGAAAGAAAAGCTAAAAGCATTCTGCTTTTGGCTATTCCTAATGATGTAATCAGGTAGTTCTATCAATCAAGGTTTGGCAAAGTCTTTATCGGGCTGCTATCAAGAGTAGGTTTGGCGGCAATGTTGAATCTAAAGATGCAGATAGCATGTCTTGAAAGCAACAATTTGAACAACTTTTATGCATTGACACTGAAGGTAGACCAAAGCATATGGATAGGTTACAGAAACTTATCCAGCAACTTGGAAGTTCATGGAGACAGCTGTTACTAATGAAGATGCACTCACAATCAAATTTTTAAAGAGCGCTACATCATCTGGAACAATGTAGCCTATGATTATGAGGAATAAATATTGTATTGATGTTTGGATATTGATGATCTATACAATACCTAAAGTGTTTGAAGCTAAATATCAAAGGTTCCTTTGGATCATCTTCAAATCTTCATAATGTGGCTTTCTCTCTTGCAGAAGACCAATAGCTAGCAGTAATGAAGTTAATACTGCTAATGGTGTTTCTACTGGATCAGGCCATAACTCTCAAGGACAAGCCTCTTTATCATCATATACTAATGATCTAATGTTCTCATTCTTTGCTAATCAGTCAAATAGTCCACAACTAGATGATGAAGACTTAGAGCAAATTGATCATGATGATTTAGAAGAAATGGACCTTAAATGGCAGGTGGCCATGCTTTCTATGAGGGTAAAGAGATTCTATAAAAAGACTAGAAGAAAGTTAATCTTTAATGACAAAGAACCTGTAGGTTTTGACAAAACCAAGGTTGAATGTTTTAACTGTCATAGAGGGGGCCATTTTGCCAGGGAATGTAGAGCATCAAGAAATCAAGGGAACATGAATGGAGATGTAGGATATAGGAGCAGGGACAACACCAAAAGGACTGTACCAGTAGAGACCTCTGATGCATTAGTTATTTAGGACAATGCTTTGACTGTGCAAGATGGATTGGGATATGATTAGAGTTATATATCTCAAGATGAACCAACTGAATTTGCTCTTATGGCCTACACTTCAGGATCTGACACAGAGGTACAATCTTGTTCTAAAAACT